>JAQIXO010000218.1:0-27250 GCA_034700305.1 Protaphorura armata
CTCACGAATTTGACGAGAGACAGGACCAATACCAAAATTCCCAAATGTCCACGCTTCCTCGCCTTTTCCCCAAAAATGGATGAGGATTCCCCGTCGAATAACCAGGTACCGGGTAACAACAGGTAACTTTACTTTTCTACTTACTTTATACTGGGAAAATACTGGGCACATTAAAATGTGTCCAGAGTGAAAATGTTTAAGGAGGAAAATCCATGGATAGAATCATAGTTCTATCCATGGCAAAATGAAACTAAGGAATGAACCCCGAACTGCCAGTGCAGTTCAAGTTTATAAACTTTCTTGAGCGTGGGTTGGAGGAAACTGGTCAAATCCAGTTTTTGTTGACAAGGAGTGAGAGGAAATGACGATGAGGATGAATGGAAATATTCAGGTAAGGAATCGCAGGTAAGGAAAAGGTGAGTCGGGCGGCGAACGTGTGCTGTGTGGACTGGAGATTTTCCGGTGCTGGCTGCATTCTGCTGCGATTAGAATGCAGACAACTCGGCGCTGCCCTGCTAAGGCTGGAGAATTTTACCTTGACAGCCTAATTGTATATATGGCCGCCAACATATCCATATGAATATTTAAACAAAACGTAAAATAAATTATTACCGACTGTCACTATTGGTCTTCGTTTTGGCAACAACCCGTATGAATACTGGAAAATCCCACGTCCATTGACCAAAAGTGGAGCCACGGAAAATGTCTTTTGTAATTTGTTCTGAACCGTTCTTACAAGAGATCCCTCAGGGTTGTCTATTTGCTTGTAGATGTCATTTTCTCCAAAACAAAAGACAGGGACTAATGAGACTCTGTCGAAAAGCAATAACAGGTTGTTGAATCAGTTGACACTTAAATAAAATGCAATCTGAATCTGAGTTATTGATAGTGATATGTACATATGGCACCGTTTCATTGTTTCATACATAATAGATTGATCGGCGTTTCAAACTTATCGAATATATAAGAAATGAGTTTTGATCGACATTTTAAACGGCACTTTTATGCTATTCCTCTATTTTTGAAAATCTTTACTATCAAATCCATACTATTCTTACCCATTTTGAAGGGCAAGCTTGACAAATCCTTTTCGATTTTTGAGTCTGACAATGTAGGATCCAGAGTGTGCGTCTAAAGATTCAGACGCTCCCCCTGGTACTATAACTGCTGCTTTGCCACCGCCTGGATAACTCAACAGGTAATTTAAGCTTTCTTTGGTGACAGAACACATGCCTAATTTTTAAAACAGAACAAATTAGAACAAATCAATTTGTAGTCAAAGTTTTAAAATTGTCCTATTCACCTAAGCTGAGGCAAAGTTCTCTAAAAATCGGAAGTAGAAAATTGAGCCGAAGAGTAAGAAAATGCATTGATAAACCGGGATACATTTTTCCAATATCTAAAGCCTCTGTAGCGAAAGAACAAAATGCACCACTGCTTAAAACGCCATGTGGATGTGTTGCGAATAAATAATTCTTTTTTGGATCCAAGTCCGTCGTTTTCACTAATTTAATGGGGAAATAGTCCCTGTAGTACATCCAAAGTCTGGAGCTACGACGATTCGTGTTCCTGCAGAAAGTGCAAAAAAAAAGCCTTAGTCTAGCTATGCATGTAACAGAATGCATAAAAATAAAGAATTGCTGTAAACCTTACTTTCTTCCACCAGTATCACAGGTTTTCCGGTCCAAATAAATAAATGAAATGTACAATATTGTCAGGTACCAGTAGCGGGTGTAGAAAAACAGGTAAGCAAATAGTACGACACCCCCGGGATGTACAATCAAAAATAAACAGATCCAATATAACGCAGCAAGTGTTTGCATTCTGCGCTCATAAGGCACATTTATAGGAGCGAACTCAACTTTCCATGTTCTTTTTTGTACCCTGTAAAAATTATAGTTGGTGATTCTAGATTGTCGAAATATTGTAGCATTTACCAGGTAATATATATTGATGGTTAAAATTTTCAAACACATTTCTAATTATCTGAATCACACAAACTTATCTAAAAACTATTAAAAATATAAAAAATCACTAACTTACCCGTTAGATCCATTCGCTTCAGTTTTCGCGTAACCGTCCGTTTCTTCTTGTATTGTATCCATTTTGATATCACGGTAGAAATTAGCTGTACAGTGAACACTACTCCTCTTATATATTCATGGCGAAATCCTGATTTTATAATCAACTTAACTCGAGCATCCCTCAGTAAGTTAGTGTAAATGACCTTTGAACTACTTAATTATGATCCAAAGTGCAGCAGAGTTTACTTCTGTCGACCCTAATACAGACTATATGGCTGCAGCACTCTGGGCGTGCTGATTACTAAAATTGATTCAGCCAAGTGATAATATTTCATGTATGACTATGGATGATGAAACGATAAATCAAACTCTAAATTCCAGCGTGGAATTCTGAAGAGTATAATAATATGCATCTCACTGGTATACATTTGTTTGTACTAAATGAAACGAGTTCACGGTAAAATAATAAACCTCACTTACTTGTATGTGAAACAACCTGGACATTTTAAAATGTTTGCTTCGAACTATTGCTTGGTTGTATTTATGGAAACTTTTTATAACTAACTGCATTGATGATTCGTGGAAATTCTTGTGTACATAGTTCTTGCAAGCATTGCTTCTAAAAACAGTTTATTACTTGTCCTAATCAATAAGTATAACAATGTGAATACATAATTGACGGATTCATCGCCCTTCTAAGCAGGCATTTGTGACCCATTTCTTTATGGGTTTACGATTATTTTTTTTTCAAGAATTACGGATTTTTTACATACTACAAGATTTGATTGATGTGTAAACTCTTTTCTATTTTCTTTTTTCTAAAGGAGTTTTCAAATGAATTCTAGGGAAATAAATATCTTCGGACTATTTCAGACAATTAGGCTCAAGCTGTAATGTAGGCATCCATATCCTTAAGGTGACTTGTATCGTATCGCGTTTTAATTTTTCTGCATTATATTTTAATTGTTAACGAATTTTACGCAACCATATGAACATCTCGATCTCGCCGGTCACATCACAATTTCAAAATCAGTAAATCGTCCATGATATCGCTGTTGTTTTTTTAAATATTCAAATAATTTATTCAATTTCTGGGGTCCCAACAATTGCCAATTGTTTCATATGTGACTATGTGAGTGCAAAGTATTTTGACATTTTATTACAATACTACTATAAATCCTTCCATGCACCTAACTACTCCTCATTGACCTTTTGACTTACACACACATCTCGACTAAATCTATTTTACTTCCAATTTCATATCTGCCAAATAAGGCTAAAATTCTAACTGTAAATTAAAAGTTTATTACTTCGGGGGAATTATTTTCAATTCATATACATAGAGAACTTCAGCCACTAGAATCCCTGACTTCGATTGAAAGACGGATATAGGGTTATGACTTTAGACCTAGAAACTATAAAAGGTTAGGGTCAGGGTCGTTTAGACTTTGGTGGTGTCTTTTTTGTTAGATAGAGTCGAGTGTCGAGCCTGGAACTGTGAATTTACTACACATTACTATCCATGTTGTGCAAGTGTATAAACCGTTGAATCAGCACAATAATTTAATTTGACAGATAGAAAATATTAAACAGGGAGCTTGATTTACAAATTGCTTATACTATATGAACATAGTCTGACAGTTATATAATTTTTATCTCAGCTGTAGGAGCATATTTATCGCGATGATCATAAAAGAGTTTTCTTAAGGCTTCAATGTATTCTTCATGAAGGCTATCAATCTCCTCTTGTGTGGGCTCAGTAATGTGCTTTGCTGGTAGTGGTGGACCAACTATTAATTACAAAAATATTAATCTGAATTATTAAGAAAACGATTACAAACACGAAAGATGTTACTCACCAACTGTCGCGATTGGCATTCTTTTCGGTAAAACACCGAAAGAATATTGAAAGACCCCTCGCCCATTGAATAAAATAGGGGCAAACTTAATTGTCTTTTGCATTTTGTTTTGAATTTTCCTCAAGGTCGATCCCTCAGGGTTGTCCAGTTGATCATAAATGTCTGTTTCTCCAAAAGAGAATGTTGGAACCAGAGTAGCCCTTTGAGACAAAAGAAACGGAATTCGGAATTTTGAAAAATTGTAGTCAAGTCTCGCAAATAGGACTTCGATTATCCGTAACCCTTAAAAGTATCAGCATTACGTTATGCGATAGCATTTAAAACTGACCCGTTCTGAAGAGCGAGTTTGATAAATCCCTTCCGCTTCTTCAGTTGCACAACATATGACCCCGGATGGCATTCCAAAGACTCTGACGCACCCCCTGGGATTAAGACTGCGGCTTTGCCACCGCCAGGGTAGTTCAATAAATAATTTATACTTTCTTTCGTGACCGAGCACATGCCTTTACAAAACAAAACTAAAATGAGTTCCGAATAAAATTAGGAATGTTGTAACGAAATAAATCTTAACCTAAAGCGATGCCCATCTCTCTGAAAAATGGGAGCCAAAAATTAAGCTCGAGTGTTAGGACATGCATGGATAATCCGGGAAAAACTTTGCTGACATTTAAAGCTTCTGTTCCAAAACAAGCAAAGGCTCCACTGCAAAGAATTCCATGTGGATGTGACCCAAATAAGTAATTTTTCTTTGGGTCCAATTCTGTTGTTTTGACCAACTGAATTGGAAAGTAGTCTCGATAATACTTCCAAAGTTGCCAGTCCCGTGCTGAGAATGTGCTGAATTTAAAAATACGGAATTTAGAAAAAACACACGTGTATTTGTGTATTGTTTTTTGTTGAAACTTTAAAGTGATTGTGTAATAAAGATTGCATACCGTCTACCACCAGTATTGCAAGTATTACGGTCGTAGTAAATCCAAGCAACATAAAGGAGTGATAGTGCTCCAAAATTTGTATAAAAAAAAACAAAAAGTAATAGTGGAATTCCTCCGGGTCCACAAACCAAAAAAATACTGATCCAAATTAAGGCTGCTAATGTTTGCATTCTGCGTTCGTATGACACATTTAATGGAGCAAATTCGATTGTGTGCTTGGCTGCATCCTCGGATTTAGATTTAGACCTGTAGTAATTAAATTATAAAATATATTTCATTAAATATGTATAATCGAAGCTGTGTCTGTCGTGATTTAGCAGATCATATTGTTGTATTTCATTACCTCTCTCTTTTCAACACGATTTCATGTGTGGTGGGCTCAGGTTTTTCGGATGATTGCATCCAGCTTGAAAATCCAATTCCTTTCCCCATGATTAAACTAACTTTCACAAACACAATTGCAACTGCACGACTGAATTGACAATACAATTGACTATTGATGATCGACCACCGCACCTTGTTCGTACGAGGAAAACCCACTATTTCAATGTAAATAGTTTTATGATTAGTTATCAACCGGCTCGTTGGTTTTATCAACAGTGTACATTTATACAATGTTCAGCTAACTCCAATGTGCAAAAATACGTCGACATTTGACTAGAATATTCACAAGTACAGCGTAGTTAATTATAAGTATACTAGTTCATTATAGTAATTTTCCTGAATAACAACAGAATTGCATTGTAAAGTAGGTTTTGACAGGACTGTATTGGCTGCGGCTGGCTATTCATAAAAAAACTGGAGAGCTGAAGGTTCATATTCCATGAATGCATGATAGAATAGATGAATCAGTACAGGAAGTCCAAGGTTACAAATAATTGTGACTAAAGACTAGTCTTGAAATTGGTTGTTTATTGGCATTCATATTCCTTCTCTTTGTATATCTATATTGTGAATTCGATGCGATGCGATGTAAGTTGATAGATCCCGTCGTCAAAATAATCTCAACTCTCTCAACTCACTCAAACCCATATTTCTTCCGTAACCCCAAAGTGCGTAGCTCAAGCTTTTGTAGCGGAAAAAATCGAGGAATTTGAATGTCCACAGTTATTTTAGCGAAAAATATTTTGTAAAAATCTAATCGTACACTGACGTTCTATTCTAAATCTCCTGCCTTATTTTTAATTAAGACTCTATTTTCGGAAAATACAATGTTCAAAAAGCGAAAATCCAACAAGACAGAAGCTACCAAGAAGGTAATTCTATGGATTTGTATTTTTGTTTCAATAAAATCAGTCAATATTATTATTTATGCTTTCCACGTGGTCGATGCTTCATCAAAATCTTTGAAAATGCTGTCATTTTATTTAAAAAGAATTGAACACAAAAGTCCAATTTGAAATTCTAAAGATTTCACACATTACTTTTAACATTCGTTATTGTTATGTGTTATTATAATACGATGCATCATTGCCCGATGTTTTCTTTAAAAAAAATTGCCATATATTGCCATTAATATTTTATATTTCCTTATCTTCTCTCAATCAGCATAAGAGAGAAACTACGCCAGAAGAGGAAGACGACAATTTAATTGACGACGATGACGAGGAAAGTATAACTGCC
The DNA here is from genome assembly GCA_034700305.1 of Protaphorura armata. Lineage (NCBI taxonomy): Eukaryota > Metazoa > Arthropoda > Collembola > Poduromorpha > Onychiuridae > Protaphorura > Protaphorura armata. The sequence goes on from JAQIXO010000218.1 coordinate 6,442, forward strand.
GAATCCGAACCAAGTTTCGACGAGGAAGACGATATTGAAGAGAAAGATGAAGAAACAAAGAGGGTAATTTTTTCTTTAATCGAACATTCTTGTCGTTTTTATTTGAATCGTTCCTCTTGTATAAATTTTACAGACTTCTATAAGAAAAGAATTGTCAACCTTAACATTTGAAGAACTTGAGGCTTTGAAAGCTAAGCTGGGTACAAAGGTATTTTAACTAATATTTTAATTTCAACATTTAAGAGAAACTACGCAGATGGTGGTTTATCTCGGAATGCATAAACGGAATGAATGGGAACAGAGTTATATGCAGTGAAGGGTGCAATGACATTCCAATCCCTTTAGTATCGTCGATGCAATGTGATTAGAATGTCATCCCATTGTATCGTGTCTTCAAACGATATAATCTTATCTTCTAATGAAAATTGTAAACATAAATCCAACAGGTGTACAATGAAGCAATGTTTGGTACAAGCACAGCTGGAAGCTCGAAGAAGAACTCTTCCAAGAAAGCAATGACTGAGAAAGTTTTTAAGCGTGACAATCATAATCGGCCGAGGGAATTATCTTCCAAAGTCCGGGTTCCCAAAGTCAGGGAAATAGTACATGTTAAGAAAAGGAGACATCGGGATCCCAGATTTGAAAATCTTTGCGGTGAACTCGATGAGAAGGTAAATAATAGAATAAGACATAAGACAGTCTGAGAAAGAATGTACCTTTATATCTGATAATTTTATTTTACCGCAGTTATGGAAAAATAACTACAGTTTTCTCACTGAGATTGCTGAGAAAGAACATGATGGTCTGAGGGAGAAACTGAAGAATAAAGAACTAGACGACGAAGAAGCACTCGCGGCTAAGGAGTACTTACAGAGAATTGTAAGAAATTGCTTTCCATTCCACTTCAGAAGATTGTAGAGACGCAATTGTCTTGTTTCTCATTTAATTAATTGATTGGAAATTGTTATAGACAAATAAGGAGAAATCTGACGCACAAAAGAAAAAACTTGAGGATAAACGAAGATCTGAAAAGGAGGAAAATGTCCAGAGGATGAAAGAAGGAAATCGACCCTATTTCATGAAAAAATGTATGTTATTATAATTAGTTATATGTTGTGTTGTTGTGTTGTTGCGTGCACATAACGTTTTGGGTTTTTTTTTGGGGGTTTTTCTTGGGTTTTCCTTTTTATTTATTTTTCTTTCGCACGGGTGGCTTGGTGGGTCAACAACACAACATAATGATGGGGGTTATATGCTTGAACTGACGGTTTTATCTGTACTAGATATATTGAATCCTGAAAAACCTTTTTGTTTGAATTATAGCAACAAGAAAATATGTTGAGTTGGCAGAGAAGTATGACGAATTGAAAGCATCTGGGAAATTAGACGGTTACTTAAAGAAAAAACGGAAGAAGAATGCAGGACGAGACAAGAAGTCAATGAAATTCCAAAGAATTTAATTTTTTTAAATAAGTCTTGCTATTAGTATATCCATTTTATTTAAATTGTAATAGAGATGATACTGCAGATGCAGTTCCGAGAAATTCGAGGTATTAAGTGTTATAAAATACTGTTACGGCTTTACTCTCACGTTTGTGAAATTGTATACAAAATTATTTTAGACGTTGAAAGCGATGTGTTCCAAGCATGGTATAATTCATATAATTTAAATTTGATCAATGTTGTAGTTGAATAGGTTAACTCGGAACGTAGACTCGTACACGGGATAACCCAAGGGTGGATTTGCACATTGTGTTGTAATATTTCTCATCAAGTACTGGTCTTGCTGGAAACATAAGGACCGCAATGCGAATTAATTTTTTTATGTTCAGTATGTACATACGACATGTTTATTACAATGGAGTTTTAAATGTTATAATTGTGCTGTTAACCTGAATAGAATATCGCTCGTCGTCATCACTCGTCAAATACAATAATTCCATATTGAGATTTGCCCATATTCCTTCTACACATGATCGAGACATTTTTCCAACACGAAAGTCAACTCCATCTTTTTCGTAATTGTATATCTTGAGTTGAGTTAAACCATCATCTGTTTTGAGCATTGAAATGATTCGGTCTTCCTTTTGTTGAATGAATGACCCGATTTCAGAGGGAGTACAAAACCGAACGCAATGGTCCTCCAAAAATGTTAACTCCTTGAAAATCTCATCTTCAGGTGTGGCCTCGAAGTTATTGTAAATCTCGTCTAGAGTAAGTTTAGCTGCATACCTTTATTTAATGGAAAATCAATGTCAAATGTTCTCATAAGCTGAACGGTCAAGTAATTTAACAATACCTGAAAGCTGTAATAGAAATATCCACAGACGATATACCAAGTTTCATCCTTTGAAGAACTTCACCGACAAAACTTTCGGAGAAAAAACGTTGCAAATCAACATGGACGAAATCTTAAGGAATAAAACATTTCTCCAGTTATATTTTAACCTCGAATGTTATAGAAATCCTGATAGCCAAGACTTACCGATTGAATCGCTGAATACATTCGTCCAGACTTCCCAGCACAACTCTTCAACTTTTTCAGTAACTTCCTGAGATAAAATCAAGTCACCCACGCATTTAACAAGCCAACTATTGGTCAGCAAATTGCTAGGACCCCTTCTCCGACTTTCCCTCGGGTCATTCTGAATGTTGCGTGCGGCCTCCTCATTCTTACTCTTTCGGAATTCCATCCCTGGTAGTGTCGGTAAATGTGATAACGTCCACACCGGCAACTCGTTTCCTGTGATAAGAGAAAATCACAACATACCCAAAGAATTTATCAAATTACAGTACAATATCGAGGACTAACCGAATGATTTCTTTTTGCTCCGACTATAATTCTCAGTTCCCATGTTTCGATTGTTCAAATCATCAATGGAATTTGGGTAATTAAACATCAAGTCCGTGGAGAATTTGTCATTGGATGTTCCATAGTCGAAGCTATTATTATCCCTACTATTCCCTAAATGAGGAGTACTGGCGAGTGATGAATTTTCTGTCGAGTGTAGATTGTACCCACTACATATTGATTTCCTGTAAGCATCAATCCCATGTAAAAGTGGATTGTTCTTCATCCAAAGATACGAGAAAGTTCGAAAAAACATTTTTCGAAAAACCCCTCGTTCCTCCTTTGTTTTCAAACTCAATATATTTGACTTCGACTCCGAGTATGTAGGCACTCGGACAGTCGTTAGTGGTTTTAGTATTCCGGGTGATCTAATAGAACAAATAATTAAAACATCACAATGAAAATCAGAATTTTAGATTCATCTGCCCACCTTTGACAATGTAGGCCGAGTAAACGATTCTCTCTATTCGATCCGAACCATTTTTCGAAAAGCTCGTCCATCGCTGCAGCTTCCTACAGGACGAAAACTTATTGTTAGATTCGAAATCTACTAAATCAAACATAAGGTTTTGCAAAATATGAAACCTGATGATGGCATGACGTTTGCTCCTGCATTTCTAATCCTTTGACTTGAATATATGCAAAATTCCAACCGGAGGACACAATCCTCAGGAACAACAGACGATCTTCGTATCGTGCCACGTAGCAATTACCCGATTCGAGCTCTGCGTGATAATATTACCATTTAACACAAAAGCGTCAAATATCAGTGGCTGCCAAAAAGACATAATTTTTCATTTACTTTGATGGGCCCTTGAAAAATATCGAACAAATGAACTTGTAAATGATTTTGCAACATCAGCATAAATTATCCAGTCCACATTCTTTTTCGGTCCCAAAGAGTTTGCAACCGATTTAGGGAACCAGAATCCCTTCCAGTAGGAATTGGGACGTGGAAATCCGACGAGAAATATCGGAAGTGTGAATAGTGCGCTCAGCGTTGAACCCTCAATTAGACTCGAAATAACGAGAGATGATATGGAGTACGGCAGTAGTACGAGAAATGAAACTATATAAAAAATTTAAATATAATTTAAAATAATATTCCAACTAAATTCCAAACATTAAAATGTTATACCAATGGTTTGGCAGAGATTTCCAAGCAGAACAGTTTTAACAGTCGAGTACAGAACAATTCCAATGAATGACAAATGGCGAAGGAAAACAAAAATGCGTTCTCGTAAAATCGACACAAAGAATAGTAAAAATATGAACTCAAGCTCATTAGACAACTCGCACAATTGCAGGACAGTCGCAAGGGATATATCAATTGCAGTCAATCGAGGATGTACAACTGACAAAGAAAATGCTCGGATTGTCAAGACTTCGGCGATTAATTGTTTTAAAGATAAGGTGTGTAATTTATCTGCGCTAATTTCCACTGCAATCCAAAATTGTATTAAGAATACTGGGATGAGGTCAAAAATGCTACTGAGAAAAGAGATTCTCCGCCTGATCTTTGTAATTAGGAATTGCCGAATGATGTAGGAAATTAGGTGGATCGTTAAAGTTGTAACCAATAATGTGATTTCAGTTGGCCTGTCTGCGATGTCGATTAACATTGGGATACTCGTGCAAACCAAAGACAACAATACTGTTAGAACGGGTTTTAGAAAATCAAACGCCGAAAATTTTTTGGTGTCCCTCCGTGTTTCGCTTGTCAAAGTCTTCAGTCGCAATAACATTCCTGCAAACATTAACGATTTTTAATACAAAATTCAGGCTTAAAACAGAAATGCCAAATTATAAATTACCAATGTCACTAGATAGCATGTATCCCAATAAACATTCTATCAGAATAATGAACACACTGTCCAGTCTACTTATGAACACTATCACAGGGGACATCAGTGCAATTAAGAGGGCGAGAAAGTTTCCAATGTAGAAATATGTCGGAGAAGCGCCCATAATCTTCAGGATCTTTTTTCAAAAAAGCATTAAAAATCACTACGTCACTACCTAACAAATTATACGAATCTTTGGATGAAACCAACTTACAAATTCTGCAAGCCAAGGAAACAAGGCATCCAAGGGTGGCAAAAATCCAAAACCCCAAAGTAGGGGTAGGAGAGAAAGACAAAGTAAAAACCAGAAGCTGTGATCTGGCTCTCCACTTGACCTTTGTACATTCAAAATAGTTTATAGAATTATTAACGAAACTGAGCAGATAAAATCATTCAAAAATCTCACAAGACAATGGCCAAGTGCCCCAATCCCAAAAGATTCACGTAGAACGGTCTGTAGAGGGGATTCCTCTGTCGAATCGGGTCAAATGTAGAGATTTCTGGAGGTAGACTAATCACAGCACTGTATCTTGCACTGCACAATGCAAACAAGCTAAGTCCACGAAGGAAAGCAATACCCGTTTCCTGTATACAATAGATAGATAATGTAGCTATTTTTTAATCGGACAAACTTTTTTTTCAGAAAATGTTTTGAACAAGCTGGACATGTAAAGCCGCGAGCATGATATCGAACGGTCTGAGGCTCCAATATGTTAATGCTCCAATCAACGTGTTAATTAAACAAATATAAAGCCACGAAAGAGTCGACTATGTTCGCTCACGGCCCACTACTGGCCCACAGTTGACAGCATCCAAATTGTTTCAGGGCATGTCTCAATTCACAGGTCACCCTGTGGATTCGCGTCGTGTGCAGCATTACCAAAAAGTGGCCACAATCATGAAACACGAGTTGATAAGTTGTACGAGTCTCTTCGGAAACTTGTTCAATTTATCAAGATTGTCACTTAAACAATATAAAATTTTGACTAATTGGCCGAACGCATTAACCGCTACGGTTTACAAAGGGATTCCATGCAAATTATTTAAATGCATTTACCTCAACGATGAGAAGTGGTGTGCATAATGTAAATCCAATGGCGGAGCTGAGGATTCCAATCACGTAGAATGGTTCATTGACCGTTGCATTAGGAGCAACAAAAACCCAAGTTGATCGAGAAAAAAGGCCATCATATTCTGCCTGTATAAATAGTTTTACTTTAAAAAATGTCAGAAATTCTCAGATTCAATTTATATTCCTGGAAAATATAAAAAATTGTTCACTTGTTCTCCTTCGGCCAGGAAAATACTTCCACGACGTGAGAAAATCGGACTCGCAGCCACGGTTCGTTTCACCCGTTTGAGAAATGAAATGCTCAAAGCTAAGCTCAAATCAGCTGCCAGGACAGATAGCCCAATCACAATTGCTTTCCAATGAATTTCCCAGTGCAGAGCTGATAAATTGATGACACTGACAATAATGGCCGGAATCGTGAAGAGTCCAATTTGAAGGCCAATGTACACGGGATGTGCAAAAAATAATCGTGGACCACCGAGAAATGTTTCGCTCAGTCGTTTAACGGTGAAACCTTTTTTATAGTCACTAATCAAAGGCGGCGACATTCTGGCACGAACTCTGCTGTCAAAATTAAAACTTAAAAAAATCCAGTTACACTTTTCTACTATTCTACACTTTTCAGTTTCGTTTCTTTATTTTGGTCGCAACCTTTTTTGATACATTCGAGTTCTTTCATGTTCCATTTCAGCGGAACGAATGAAATACATCAGAGTTCCAAACTTGGGAATTACATAGCATAAATCGATCTTTCGGTAGAAGCGTAGTAAGTTGAAAGAAATTATTAAAGATTCATTAGCGGCGTTCCTTCGTTGTCGTCATGTATGTAGTTTAATGCGAGAATGCGACTGTCGGACTGACGAAGACGACTGAACCGAAATACCCGGTGTTTGACTAAATGGTATCCATGAAAACGACCTACTACGGTAGTATTAGTAGTTTGAGTGGTTGTGTTTGAGGTTGGATTCACTCAATCAGTGGGCATGCAAGAGTTAGCTCTCAATTTACGTACGTCCAAAATTCGAACCAGCGTGATCATTTGCAGTCCGTAGAACTAGAACTGGTCAGACAAGACAGCTCAATGTATGTGTGCTTAATGAATCCACACGCAAATTAAATAAGCTCTCAAATATTCGTAATGCGAACAAAATGACAGAGTCCGAGTAATGAACTCTTTTCCAATAGGATGGAATTGACATTCAGCGTTGTTATTATTGTCATTAGTGTGCCGACATTACGTGGTCGTTTTCACTCGATCGATGTCCCCACCCCCCCCCAATCCCAATGGATATTTGGATTGGACTATTACTATTTGGATTATTACAACAGGCCGGTTGAAAGGCCGGAATTAAGCATGTGACCACCAGGGTTTTGGATTTTATGGTATAGATACTCTTGACGAGTCTTGAGGTCTTGACGAGGCTTCTCTGATTCTCTCATACCTTCTTTGCATTTCCAAAAGGCATTCCATTTAATAGTTTAAATTGTTCCACAAACGAGTGGATAAACTACTGCGTTTCTTCTCGGTTTCTTTCAATGAGAACGATAACCTGTCGGATTAGTCCTCATTGTTTATACTGCTCCAACTATGGTTCATCCAATTATGTTCCATTTAGACTGCCAATTGTCAAATTGTCAATCTTTCGACTAATGCAACTCAGCACAAATAGATTCTCGATAAACCCAGAAAAACAAGTACGGACTTCGAGCTTTTTAAAAAATAATTCAACAACTGGGGCGGTTCATTCAGACTAACTACTATATTTATTTGAACTTGTTGGCTTAATGTATAGTAGGAAGTGTGAGAGTTAGACACAATCATTCTATATTGGAAACTTCGCAGGGAACATAATCCAGACAGAAGTTCTTAACATCCATGTTAAAATGAAACTAAACGTTTAAAGGTTTCCCTGCCTGTAATAACTAATTGTTTTGACGTATTTGCAACCGCTCACAAGCCCTGGATGATTACAGGCCTTAATCATTGGATCAAATGCTGTCCCAGACGGGCATTGCTGAGCATGACTCTTCCATCTGCTCCCAATTTGTTGACAAATATAGAATTTGGTACAATCTCCTTGTGGGTCCCGGTTGATCCCTTCCTCGGTGCAAAATGGGTGTTCTTCGACTGGGATTTCATTTTCGGATACGGGGGCTTCAGGGACTTCCTGAGGTTGTGGCTCTGCCGGTTGCGAAGTCTCGACAGGGTTCTCATTTTCCACTACTTCGGGTTTAACAGTTTCGTCCACAGTTGTAACCACAGTCGGTGTCTCAACAATGGGCGGCGGCGTTGGGCGTGGATATGTTTGAGTCGTGGACTTCTGTTGATTTGGTACATATCCGCCTCCAGGTCTGTATGTTTGGAGTGGTGGATAAGGAGTGGTTGTTTTCTAGAATAACAAAATATCGGTTAAAAATGTTTTGAGTTTGATATTCCGCAATGAAAAACTTACTGGCGTTTGAGGAACCCAGGTTGGCTTGTAGAAATCACACACGACATTACTTGAGGAGCGAGGAGGGGCTGGGTGCCATTCGTAGCCTGGATAAGGACCAACAATGGTTCGATAAATCGTTTTGATCAGTGGGAATGTTTCACCGTGGCACTGTCCATGGAAATCGTCTGTTTCTAAAGACCATACCATACCACCTCCAAGTCCCATGTCACGTGCATATTCAGCCTGTACAAATATACAAATGGAAGGCAATCAGCCTCAGTGTGAAAGTTTTTTTAACCCATATTTACGTTACTAGACCTTAATTTTGATACTCTCTGGTGTGTCGTAACCGATCCATTCACGGCCATTATAAGCATAAGGTGCCATGTAATAGGGGTCAGTGACGACAGTCCAACGATCAGGTTCACGTCTTAAGGTATCGCAGATCTAGAATTGAGTAGAAGTATTCCCTTGTATTGTATAAAATTGAGACCTTTGAAATAGTGCTTTTGTAGCAAAGAAAGTACTTCATTGTATCCCCAAAAACCAGCCTCTCTGGTATACGGTCCTGCGCGAATTGGTTTGTTACCCGGCGCATAAAGTCCATTCTCGGATGCTTTGTTCAGTGTAACACCTCGTCCATATGTTCCCATACCCAAAACTAGTTTTTCACGTGGCGCGCCATTTGCAATCCAGTAATGAACGCTGTGATTCTAATGTACAAAAAAATTAAATTGTAAACATTTCACTCCAATGCAGAATTATAAAAATGTAGTTTTGAGGAACTTATACTCACCACGTTGAAAACTTCAAATAGACCAGTATCCAAAGGATTCCTGTAAAGCGGGGAATGGTGACCAGTGTGATTGTCCCAGGCACCATGGAAATCATAAGCCATGATGCTGATAAAGTGGAAATATCTGGGAAAAACATGTTCACCCCGGGTTAAATAACTTTGATCCAGAATTTCTTCCAATATTGCTATTTTTCACCTGGATATTGTAGGAATGTCGTAAGCCTTTTTAATCGTTGGCTCACCGGCAGATACGGCTGCAGTTAACAAATATCCATACTTGTCAAATTCCGCTCTGGTCTCACGGACTAGGTGTGCAAAATTTTGCTATATAAAAAGTTAACAGTTTTTGTGAAAACAATAGGCAAAATTAAAATGAAAAATTGACAAGACCGTACTTTATCTTCGGGGTAATCTTCCGAATCTCTGTTCGCAGGGTACTCCCAATCCAAATCTAGTATTTAATTATGGTTATAGTTAGTTAATTTATTATGGCCAATAATTTCAGCTGGTGCCGTTATCAATATTCAGACCTAATCCGTCGAACTTGTACCGCTCCAAGAATACAATAACACTGTCAATGAATCGCTGTCTGCCCTCCTGTGTTCTTGACATCTGCGTTTAATAAAAATACAAAAGCTCTGGATTTCGTCACGAAACGATTAATTTCGTATAATTCCGAATATTATTTCAACCTGGGAGTATTTGATTGAACCCTCATTCCAACCGCCGATTGCTACAATAACCTTCAGCTCGGGATTCTTCTCTTTCAATTTTGTAAACCTTTCGTAGGCACCTGAATTTACCAGTGAAATAGTTTACAATTTTGGGTCAACTTGAATAAAATTCTGTCTGAAAGTATGAAGCATTGAGAGTTGATTGTATCTAACCTTTTCCATAACCTTCGCATCGTTCATTCCAACTGTCCAAAGAAGCAATTTCTCCGTTTCTTAAACCAGTGAAACCGTAAATAACATGCGTACAAAGCATTGGGTCAATACTTTCAACATCAAATCTCCCTGCACCCGGTCTACTTGTAGAATTTTTACACAATTACAATTGCATCTTGGAATATAAATAAAAATTGAAACACAAAAGTCAATGAATGTTTGTTTTAATTCTTAATATTTCCTAATTAACCTGTACACTGCCCAACTCCCAAAGTAGCAAACCATCTTCTTCCCATTTCCTGGGACAGCATCTGTAATATTTTGGAATATAAGATCACGTGACAATTCTGGGCGAAACCTTATTTCTCTGGGAATTCGATTCTGATTTAACATCGATACCGAAGAGGATGGTGACAAATGGTAGTGAAATACAACATCGTCCTACACAATAATGCCGACATTAATAGTAAGTATACATGCAAGTAAACTTACCCAAAGTTGACGGGAAAGCCAAGGCACAGCCTAGAACGATTAAACTTACACGAAGCAACATTTTAGCTATTGCTTCTCTCACAACTTGTACACAAAGTATTTTAGAGAAAAAGTATTCCTACTTTTATATACTCATGAACTGAATAGATATTAGTCCTTAATTAATTACACGTGGCAAGAACTTTGGGGGCAAAAATGCCATTAAAACTTCTTGACAGGTATCGCACATTCGCGCACATCTGTTCTTAACCTACATGAAACAATGAGTAGAATTTTCTATTGGTCTGTTTTTGCAAAAATAGCTACATTGTCATTATCGGTAAACGATTACAGAGAAATTGAGGCAATTAATTGGCAAGGCAAAATGCTCTTCACATCGGTCTCGTTGCCCTTGGAAATATCATTCTCATGGATATGGATAGCTCTATTTGCCACAAGTGCAAAGTGCACCGTGCATTTTCCTTCGGGTCGTTGCAAAAATTAGCCAATTACTATTCAAATAGCATTTCTACTCCGATGCAATTCATTAAATACGCCAGAATAATTTCTCCCAAGTGCATCTCAAAGTTTACTACGGTTGATTGTACGGCATTTATAATTCTATCTACACTGCTAGAGTGAAACACATCTGAACAAATGATTCACATCCTAAAATAGTTGAATGTATTATGTGAATCAATACATTTATTCAAATATTTTCATAGTTTGTTTTTATACTTTGGTCAGCTTTGTTGAGTATGGCTGTAGTATTTGATTTACTCCATTGGTTTAGTTTTCGTCGTCGGTTTCTAGCTCAGATGGACCCTGTCGGAATAAAAAAGCTTGTATCTATAAAATCTTTACATAATTGTCTAATGTACAGTGAAACCTGACATAAAGGTTAGACTGTATGGAACAGTTCGTTAATATTGAAAGAGATTGACCTGGTCATCTTCTTCTTCTTCGTCCTCTTCCTCCTCCTCGGTAAGTCCACCTGTATATTCCGGTCTTGTTTCCGGCGGTCCTTCCGTTGCAGCTGTCGTTGCCGTAAAGGGTGTAACACCTCCAGGGGGAATCGGAATATTAGGCATTACACATCGACCATCAGCCCCAAGATTTCCTCGCCAACGTCCTGCGACTTCTAATCCATGAGCCTTCATGAATTGTCTGCCGAAAATATATTGCCATTACCATAATATGACATTACAACTAAAATTGAACAGTTTACGAAATTAAAGTGGAAACAGTACTGGTTTTCTCGAATTGCTTCTTCAATGTCGAATGGTTCCAGTTGGCCTCCTGTGGCCTCGATTCCAGCCCTGAAATCATCCAGGTTTCCGAAACTCAACTCTGAGAACCGATTATATGGTTCAGTGTCCGGTGGAATTTTAATATGAATAGATGAGTGTTGACAAACTCCAGAACCAAGGAAAGCTGGGGAGAGCTCATGGGTCATTGCAAGTCTTCGAGCTTGGACAATTGGATCCTCATCTTCTTCGGATAACTTTGTCTCAGCTTGGACAACCTGTCAATTTGAATTTTACGAATTGATAAAATTATACAGTTTTCAGGTTATAAAAACTTGATTGTATCATTGAATGCAGAGGCTAGAGACTTTATAAATGCTTCATCCGAAGATATATACTAACTTGAAGTTCCGGCTCAATTTCAACTGGCGGTTGTGGGGTAGGAGGCATTGGTGGTGGTGGGACGGATTCATCAGGAATGGGTGTGAATAATCCGGTGACATGAGTGACTCGCCACATTGGTACGACTGGAATTCGGATATCATCCTCTTTCTTTTGATCCGAAACCCAATCCTTCATGTAAACATGGATCAAATGCTCGGCTCTCTGGACAGGATTCATCATGAGTCCCGGTGGTTCAGGTGGAATGGCTTGTTCAACTCCACCGTCGGCTGGGGCTCCTCCTTCGCCACCGACAGTAGCGGGGACTGCCGCAGGAACTGCCTCTGCTTCCGCTTTCTCTAATTGCTTGGCCCTTAAAAGGTCAAGAAATCCAGGCGGAGCTCCTTCCCCTCCAGCATAATAATCTTCCCCACCGTCCTCTTGAATAGCTTTCTGTTAGTGAAGTTCAAGACAGTTATCAGTAAGAAGAGCTCTTAAGATTTTGAAAAAAAATACTACACCGAGGTCACCCACCAAGAAAAAGTCATATTTTTCTTTCTCGAGTTCCATTGGGTCAACTGGGGGTGGTGCTGATCGAATGAGTCGTACTTGATTTCCGGCAGCGGTCAACCGCTCCTCTGACCCCGGTAAAGCCTTCATATGAGTGTACTTTCCATGTTGTTCAGTCCCCAACTCAGGGAATACGTAGACCCCGACGCCTTTGGGCTATATAATGGGAAAATCAAGTAGTAGCTTGTAATTCATCAACACAGGAATGCATTTAATTCGGCTTGAAAAAAAGGTATGCATGACTCCCATACCACATCATTGTACCAAGTTCCGATGAATCGATGATATTTACGAATGACCATTCCTGGCCCTTGTCTTTTCCCGAGAATCCAATTTCCAACAAATTTCTCTCCTGTTTTCTTTGTCCGGTAAATTCCTCGTCCATTTCGATTTCCCCAGTACCACCAACCTTCGTACTCATCTCCATTCGGGTAAACATACACTCCCCACCCATGCTTAATTCCATGTGTCCAATTTCCTGTAATTATTAAAGTAGTTTAATTCGTCTTAGGGTCGCGGATTTCTATTTTGAATCGATTTAATATCAATCCGAACCAGTGTATTGGGAAGCGTCGGGGTAATAAAATGTTCCCCATCCATGTTTTTCATTGAAGGTCCAATCGCCCCCATATCGAGCTCCATTCCCATTCTTGTACCGGTAGCATCCAAGCCCGTGTCTTTGTCCACGGTAATAACACCCCAAGTATAGATCTCCGTTTGGAAGTACTGCTCGTCCACGGCCATGTCTTTCATTCTTATCGTTTCGATGCCCGTGGAATTCCTATTTGAAATAAACATTCGTTCATTAAGACACTTTCCATAAAATAGGTTATATCATGTCGATGAAATGCAACAAAGTTAAAATCAATTCGATGGCATAGTCGGGCTACTGGCCTGTTGTGAACTTTGCGACACCCCGTTATAATACAAACTTTTTTCGGCTAATTGCATCATGGTTTGAAAGTCCAGATTATATGTACTAAAAGTACATATACTAGTACATATACCAGATTATATGTACTACTGTACATGTACTAGTACATGTGATGAATTATTAGTAGGAAAGGAATCTGACTTACTATGAAAAAAGGATAACATGAAAGAAAGCATAGACATGATTTCCCAGCACGGTTCTCCTAAAACCTTTACATGATATTCAACATTTGGATTACCCAACTCGTAAAACTTTGTAATTTTGATTTAATTTCATTCGATCTTTTACTTTTATTCTAACTTTCGTCGTATGAAAAATAGTTTCAAAATCGCCAGATTGTACTTTCCCATTACGCCCCGGAAATGTGTGTTCAACTGGGCTTTTTGGTTGAGTCGCTTGAGTAGAATTAAATTCAACCCAATCTCAAGGTAGAGCAGAGTGGCGCAGTGGAAGCGTGCTGGGCCCATAACCCAGAGGTCGCAAGATCGAAACTTGCCTCTGCTAATCTCTCTTTTACTACTTTTTTTCCCCACATTTTTAACGTTAATTTTGACTTTCCTTCAATTTTCTTCCAATTCTTGTAATTTCTAAAGTTGAAGACTTTCTTATGTTTCCCCATCATCCTAATTTTTGAATGTAAATCCAAAAATGCATATAAAAAGAATTAAAATAAAATACATCCAAAATAAAAACTTACTCCAATGGGATTTTTGAGGACGAAGCCTTCACCTCCCTCTCCCTCGTCTTCTTCATCAGAACTACGAGCTTCCGGCATTTTTTTAAAGTTTTAAAAATTGAAGATTTTTAAATCAAAATTGCAAAATTAACGACAAGTCGGAGTGCCCCAGGGAAATGACAGATTCAGGCGCGGGCTGAGTTCGATAACTCGAATAGAAGTGACAGGGCCAGATGTAGTTTCTGAGAACTTCAAGAACAAGTTGACATTTTGACAACTGACAGGTGATTTACATCTGAAGAAGAGGTGTCTAAGGTAAGAGAATTTGTTATTTCTGATATGTTTGAGATCCGAAGAAAAATATGCAAATATTTGTTTGTTGCCTTGACGTGACTTGTGTAGGATTCTTCCATGGATAGATCTGAGTATCTGAGCATTATATGCGTATATAATGTATACTTTTTGTACTTTATTACAAAAAAACTGTTCATAATTAATTGCAAAACTGTAATAGGCATTATTTTTAATGCAATAATGTATTTCTTAAGGTTACATGTTGGACGGTCTTGGAAAACATTCCGTTTGAAGCCTATTTTCAAGGTTCTACCCACGCACTACACACACAACTTGTGTGACACAAGAATGAGAGTGTGTTGCTAGATGAGAGGATTCGAGGATTGACTCGATTGACCGTGAAAGTCGGCATGTCGGTTTCTTTAAATAATATTTCGGACAATTTGGGATCCAGTTTACTCTTCATTTCAATTTTATTTAACGAATGTCCATGTCCAATTACAATATTGACAATCAAGATGAAAATCCGTTATGCTGTTGTGAATACATAAATGACGATGGTGAGCGAAGTCATTTGCTCGGATTTTTCTGTGATTGTGAAGCTCTGGACGACTCTTTTGAAAGGTAAAATGAAGATACTCGACTCCCTGTAAATGAGACAAATTACCGAAACTTCTAATTTGCATTCCTGACATTTTAAGACTGATTCAAAGACAACCTATGCCGGAAGGTCGCCTTAGAGAAATTGGTGCCGTTCTACGTGATCGTCTAAGAATTCCATGGGTTTCCGGAGCTAGAAGAATTGAACCCGCCGCTTTATTACCATTCATTATTCTCCCAATTTTCGGAGTATTATCCACGTTGAGCCCAACATGGACAATCACATCATTCCTGTTTCTTCCAATATTAACTCAAATTTTGAGGAAGAAAGTTCTTGTACGATCTCATCAAACGAAATTCTACTGCTCCTTCATGGTCGCCAGTTTTCTCTACAGTTACTTGGTAAGTGCGTTATGGAAGTTATGGTTTAATTTACCTTCTAAAATCTGAATATTATTAACTTCCGCAGATATTCGTACTGGAAGTGCATACGAAAGAGGAATTGACTGGATTCGAGTCCCTTGTCCACCTTATCCTTCTTCTGGTCACACTGTGCTTCATGTACAAAACAAGACGTCAAAGTTCCAAAGATGTGTCACTTGTCAATGACAAACTCCCATTCTACTACTTTTGCCGAACTTGTCAGTTTTACGTGGATGGAAGGGATCATCATTGTGTCTGGCTGGATTGTTGTATCGGGAAACGAAATAGGTTCTGGTTTATTTTGACTCTACTCTTAAGTAGTACTTGGGTCATTTATACCATTAACCTCAGTCTCGCCTCAGTTTGCTTTCCGCGGTTTGCATTCAGCAGACTGATTTTCATTCCTTTGTCTTGTCCACATGTTTACCAAGATTTCCAGTGAGTACTTAACTACGATTTAAAAAGTAATATTTCTTCTTTCATCTCGATTCATGTCGTCCTCCTAATGCACTAATTCACTTATGTATTGAACAATTTTTAGTGAGAGCATATGCTTGGTGACAGCACTGTTTGGCATATTGGTTCTGGCCCTCATTTTAGCTATATTGTTCCATCAACTTCGGATGGTCTCAAAAGGAATGTCATACCTGGATTGGAAGTACAAGAGATCAGTGAATATAAATCCTGCACGTGCGATTATAAAATCGTAACTTAATTCCATGAAAAGAGAATAAGTCATTCCTAACAATACAGTGCGCAGAAATCCAATGTGTTTTTGCAATTTGCATTCCCCCTAAGCGCAAGTTATTCACCTTACTATGCTGTGATAGATTCCTATTCTATTATAACACTCCAAAAAACATGTCTCGTCAACCATAATAAATTAATAAATAAACATGAACTCAACACTTCGTGTAGTATTTCAAGATTACAAAGTTATTTTACTTCAGCTTTTTAGAAATGAGTTTAGTAATTAGTAATTTAGTTTAGTAATAATAGCCAAAGACAGGACAAAATTTTCTTTTCCTAGTGATTATCGGATTGAGTTAACCTGTGAATGAAAAAAATAAAACGAAAATTAGAACCAAATGGAAAAGAAATTAAACGGACAATTATGTTGTATATAAAATTAACTAACCACATCATCAATCTTGAGAATACTGGCCACAGT
The DNA here is from genome assembly GCA_034700305.1 of Protaphorura armata. Classification (NCBI taxonomy): domain Eukaryota; kingdom Metazoa; phylum Arthropoda; class Collembola; order Poduromorpha; family Onychiuridae; genus Protaphorura; species Protaphorura armata. The sequence continues at coordinate 23,094 of JAQIXO010000218.1, forward strand.
CTCCGTTGCCAAATTGATGACGGAAAGTGTGACAAGTAATGGTTGCACAACGTTGTCATCCAAAATGTTTGCAATGGCTCCTTTTTTCACATTGAGCCCAGCACTCTTCTGACCTTCGGCGTGAAGTTTTCTCAACTCTGTGACAGCGTTGATTGCGCTCATACCAGAGTTCTCAGCCAAAGTCAACGGAATTACCTCCAACGCTTCAGCAAAGGCTCTAATTTACAAATGTCAAAAATCACATGTTTACTCCAATAACATAAACGAAACACGTCTGTATGACAATTACTGTATAATTATCTTACTTGTAACAGTAAGCTTCAACGCCACTCAAACCCAATGCGTACTGATTGAGTCGAACCGACAGTTCAATCTCGGGAGCTCCTCCACCGGCAATTACGGCACTACAAAATAATAAACACATTCAATGCAAACGCAATCTCAAAAACTAACCACAATCAAGCTAAAAGCTTAAAATCTTCCCATCGGTTTCGGTATTAGTTTTGGAGGAATCACACGTACCGTTCCTTTACAAGACACCTCACAACACAAAGAGCATCATGTAATGACCTAGCTGCCTCTTCAAGAACTAATTTGTTACTTCCACGGACCAAAATGGACACTGTCCTTCCTGGCTTATTAATTCCAGTAAATTTGACGAGTCGACTCCCACTAGCATTTATTTCCTCAACCAAATCAACGGTGTTTAGATTCTCAGCGGTGAAATGGTCTAAACTTGCGATGGGACGGCAGCCCAGTGTTTTGCAAATAAATTCAATATCTTCCCTTTCAACGTCCTTAATTGTCAGGATTTTCAATTTTTCCAAGAAGTGAACAGCCAAATCGTTCAGAGCATCCCTATAAGTACGCAATAAAAGAAAAGTTTAGAAATGAAATTGGGTACGGTGATACTGCTTGTGCTTACTGTAATTGTACAACTTACTCGAAGCATATATCTTTTTAAAATTACCTCAATATTGATTTTTGGACCAAGAGCACATTGCATCCAGACGCCTTAATTTTCTTTGCAATTTCAAGAATGTAATTTCTTTCCTCTCTCAAAACTCGATCCATTTGGGTGTAATCCGACACAATGACGTTCATGTCCATCTGAAAACAGAAAATAAAGTTAACCTTAACATCATGGAAAATGGGCATAGTATAATGTGCCTACTGTATTGATTGTGTATTTGGATAGAAACAATACACAAGCATTAATTGCAAACTCATATTGGTCAATTTGTAGCAACTTACGTCGGTCTTAGGAGGCGAAATGCAAAACTGAATGAGTCCAACCTTTGCTTTCTCAACTTTCTTCGGCCCACAACATACTTTACGGTTAAGTAGTAAACCCTCAATTAATTCAGTATCCTCAACCGTTCCACCCAAAATTGTATGTACTTTGATATCCTGAAATATACGAATCACAGAATTAGAACTAACAGTTGTATGGTTTAGCTAAAACAAACTGAATATTAAAATCCAAACCAGCAAGTCTGTGCATAATTACTTACATGAAGATCAGCGTTGTTTGGATTTTTGGGGTCCACCACACGAAAAACGGCATCTACTGCAATGGGTGCAAGTAGGCTGGATTGTTGTGAGACAACTTTAGAATTCAATGACGTTGCTGCACATTTTGTTACCACAGCCCGATCCTCAATGTCAAGAGGAATAGCAACCTATTCGACAACATAAATGTATGAATGATATCTTCTTACTTCTTAGAAACACGTAGTGCAGTGTGTAAGAATTTCAGAGAAAGTACTGTAATATACCAAATATACCTCATTTCTCAGTATCTCCACGCACTTATTACCGGCAGATCTAAAGCCTTCGGCAATTGCAGTTGGATGAAGTCCTTTAGCCAACAATTTCTCAGCTGCTTCAAGCAGACTTCCTGCAAGAACAACGACGGAAGTGGTCCCATCGCCAGCTTCAATATCCTGAGCTTTAGACAACTCAACCAACTAGTGTATTTACAAAATAAAGATAAAATACAATGATTGTTATTGGCAAGACTCACAAAACTAATGATGTTATATGCTGTAAGCTTTACCATGCTTGCGGCCGGGTGAGTCACATTCATTTGCTTTAGAATGGTTGCCCCATCATTGGTAATGGTCACTTCTCCTTTTGGATCTTGAATCTAAATGTTTCATGTAACAGCTTATATTATATTGCACACCATTACGAATCATCGTCGTATTGTTAAAACACATTTACCGAATTTGTTCAACTGACTTACCATTTTATCCATTCCTCTTGGTCCAAGACTGGTACGGATAGCATCAGCCACACCTGACAAAAACAAGGGCGTTTGCGTTTAATGCAATATATGAAATAATTGACACCATGATGACCATAACTGAGACAGTAACCGAATCGGCCTGGGCCTACAGAATGCATTTTTATCAGTTACCGAAAAATGTACGTACCCTTAGCCGCTATGATGTTACTGGACCGAATATCCGCCGGTTTCGCCTTGTCCTTGAAAACATTGGATGAGGCATTCCCAGCCCTTTGTCGTTGACCCATCGCCACGTCTCCTGCCACAGGTGCCATTGTCACTGACGAATTACAAGAACTGAAGGGATAATTAAGAGAAGAAATTGACCACCCGAATTAGTTGACAATTCACAATCACAATGTAAACGAGCAAAGAAAGGAAGTGATCGTGTGCTCGTGGGTTGAAGATTCTCTCGAATGTTCCCGTATACTCGCACCTCGTTTTCAACAAAATTAACAAGGCGCGACGGCATGGCATAGAAAATCTCGGTTTCACTACGCAGGGTGTACCGGGTTTCCCATACTGAGTTCGGTACTGGCCTTCTATGCTTCTACTATGTCTTTTGGTTGGGTGAAAGAAAATCACGGTGTATATGATTAAAATAAAATGATTTAAATCATTGGGTTGTTGTATGATTTTAATCGAACGCTTTTTTTAAAAAATATTTTTACTATTTTTAAACTTTGAAAACACCTTGGAGTCAAATTTCAACTTCTATTCGAGTGTCTCCATCTGAATTCCCATTGGATTTGTCCAAGAATAAATTGGGGAGACATAAAGGATTCCAAGGAGGGAAATCTTTCCGCGGGATCCTTTGCTTTTAATCCTTCCTTTGGTCAAGTTCGGACAATGGATTTGTTTTGAAAATTGAGACTTCTTTGAGACTTTTGAAACTGTGGAACTGTTCATTAGATTTATCATAAATATTTAACAGGAAATAGATTTCTAGTCACGTTGGTCAGGATTCCGTGATGTTAATGTGAAATGAGGGGGGCTTATGAAACCATACTACTCCAAACTACTCATAATAATTTATTGTGCTGATTTCCAACTTTTGAAGAATTCTGAATTTTTGGAAGGAAAAGAAAGAATGGAGTCAATGCCGATAAGACTCTTACGGCGTGAGCTGGGATGGAATTCTCGTAAGGCAATGTTTAATTTGATGCGCACTTTAATTAACAAAACTTCACTAAATACTAGACAAAAATTAAAAACATTAGGTGACGAACTTTTTCACTTGATCATTGATTGAGTTAGTTTATCAACATAATTGGTAATACACAGTTGAACTGGGGGTAACCCATCCTGGATTCTTAGAATGTTTTGGCATATTATAAAATATCAATTTGATCTTTCACTACTTAGCGATTTTATTCTCCAATTCCAATGAAACGAGCTTGGAAACCTGATACGACATCAGTCTTAGTTAATACCTAGCTACGATTCCGGATGTGTTCGCAACGCTAGAAATTATTATTACCAACTTTTCTTTTTTTTAGAACAACGATGTGGCTACAAGAAGCTGTTGTGTAGTTTACACAGTCGGGAGGAAGACCGGATATCTCTCTCGGTGAATAGTTTAAGTTTGGACAGTCAGGATGACCTGAACCCGATTTATGATCTAGAGTTTAGCCCTACGAACCATTGGCTTAATGTCGTAGCTGCCGCGGACGAGAAAGGATTCATAACACTGGTGAATACTCACGAAGGCGTCAAGAGTAAAGAAAAGATTATGGATCGTACGTTTCATTCTTTGATTTGATTACGGCATTTACGGCGACACGACACTCAAGAGGGAAGAGTCAGAGGTGTCCGAGTTCGATTCCGACAAACTATGGCTCAATATCTCAGATAACATGTTCTGTCA
>JAQIXO010000219.1:0-27195 GCA_034700305.1 Protaphorura armata
AGGATTAAATAGTAAAGTACCCCTAGTAGTAGTCAGAATCGTCCAGCTAACGAACTCCCGCGGAGCTTTGACACAAGGGTCATGCACACCAAATGTGAAGTGATTCTGTCAAGAAATGCGACCGCTAGAGTGGTGACGGACGAACGAACGAACGACATGGACAAATGTATAGCTACAGACCTGTGGTCTTTCGCAATAAAGTGTGGACGAAAAGTTTGTCTGTTAGCGAAGTTGTTTCACTCCACTGGTTTTCGTACGAACCACAGATAACAAGAAGATGCAAGACACGATATTCTGACTCTGTGTAAACTAAAGACCCAATTATGAGACCGATCATTTCTACGGTTGGATTTGGGTTCGCTTGTTTCTTGATTACTTACAGTGTTAAACCCATTCTATTCTTACATGCCTAGATGCGTGTATGCATGTTACCTGAGACGTCCAAGGTTTTATGACCTTTTACAAGTTTACAATTTACAACCCAAATAGCGGAGCCCTTGCACTTGTAGTCAACACTCCCACTCCCATCGTATGAACTCTAATGCCTTCTGACTCTGACCCATTTACTAAGGATACAAGTGGTCACTTATTTTAGGACTGTCCTTAATTATGATGGCGTTGAAACCAGATTTGAATGTATAGGATGATAATGACGCATTCTTAAGTGAAATACGGGAAGTAGTGAGTATTTAGTATTTGTATTTGTACATTTATTTATTTTATAACATTATAACACTTCATGGTTTAAAACTACTACAGCGAATCATTCTAAAATAACACGTTCAAGGAAGACACAACTTTAATCTTATAAGCGATTAACAGATAGGTATATCAATAGAATATTTATGGCCGGTTATACTAACGAACGTTAACTAACCTGGGTTTAAGAAAGTCTCAAGCTAAAGCACCTTATTGCAATTTGCAGTCGTAAGCCCCAATAAGAAGTGAGAAGTGAGAAGTGAGAAGAAGAACCAAAAAAATGAAGCATTATTAATTATACTCGTTTTAGCGAAACCTCAATTATACGTTATCGTTAAAAGTGTTGAAAATAAATAGCAATAACGGTAGGTAATGGTTTATAAATAACCTCATTTTTTGTTCCAAAGCCCAGTCAACTTTTTCTTTGTTTCATCGAGTTTGACAGGTTGCCCTTGCCGTATTCTTTATCTGAAATTCAAAATATTGTATTGTACAGAAATCTCATCTCAACGTTCTAATATATTTGATTAATCCTGTCATTTATTCTTACAAATAAATCTACCATCAAATCTTTCCGTGTTAGGCTATACTGGTCTCAATCTTGTTACAGCCAGCCTTACAAGAGATCGACGACTCTAACCTCCATACCATAAATATTATAAATTTATATGACATAATATTCATCCAGTTTGTATACATTCTATATTTTAATTGCAATTGGGCATTGTGATACAACTCGCCCATCCTGTATCACTGCGGACTGCGAGACGTTCTAAAGAACTTCACTCCTTTTAGTCATATGCTTTGCATGGATAATGCGTGAAAATAATTTAAAAACTCGACGTTAGACGATCAGTTAATGCATTTGAGACTGCACGAATGTATTACTTGTAGTCCTACACTCCCTTATTCACATTTCTCGGTGTTTCTCAGTTTGTTTAGTCTGAATTTTGTGATTTAGAATTTGTGAAAGTGACTCGCTCAGAAGATTTTAAAAATAAACCAGAAAACCCACTAGCTATTTAAAAAAAGTCAGTCACCCTGGTTTTTAACTCTAATTGTGGTGGTAGCATTCGTGCCAAGGCGCACACCCGTACCACTCACCGGCGCACACAAGTAATGAGGTAAATGTCCACAAGGTAGGGAAACAATTTCTGATCGACTTCGTGGATCTTGCATGGACGGTCGTCTCAGCAAGCGGACGATTCCGACGTAAGTTTTCGGTGGGTCTACTTGAATTCTATCAGCGTCGTTATCGTTATTTATTTATTTACTTTAGTCATGACACAATTCCCCATAAATGGGACGTTATATTGTTACAAGTATACGCATTGATGAATGATTAGTCAGAGTATAAATTGTAATTTAAAGCAAAAAAGAGAAATAGAATGTTCTACTGCTACCGAAGTAAGAAGATATTATGTTGGAGTACACCGAAGACAGAGAATTACGAAACACGGAGAAATTGAACGAATTTTACTACTACTTAACGAGTCCCACGTTTAGTATTAACCGCAGTAGAGTTGATACGCTTCAAGGTTGCAGGAGAGTTCATCAGGTCAGTTTTAGAGTTCATTAAGTCAAGGTTAGTGTCAGTTGCAGGTGTAGCATTCTCAGGGCAGGAGGCTTGACCTTCACCTGAAGGATTTCTTATCAGCTCACCGGTTGGATCATTAGTATCTTCAAGATTAAGATTAAGGTCAGCACTCGGTTCAGCCGGTTCATGTCTTTTTTGGTTTTTAAGTCTGAAATCCTTGGAATTCTTGTATTGTACCGGCGTAAGGTCATTGGAAATGTAGATTGAGAAATACCATTCCGATTCTCGGAGCACTCGCTTCCCCTTCATCGTCGGAATTCTTTCGTCGTTAGAACGGAGCGTAGCCTTAATTGGGCGAGGTTTACCAGGTAAACCGGTGATGCGTTCTGCAAACGTCGGTACAGCTTTGCCATCCGATGCCAAACTGATGACGTCTTCCACTGTGTCAACAAAATCATTTTCATTGCCAATGACTCTCTGATCCATTCCGTGGATGATCACGTTCATCGGGAGATCCGATTTGATTGTTCCCTGATTTCCTCTGTCAGACAGGCAGTTCAGTGCAAACTCAAAAATGGAGACTTGATAATTTCTTACATATTCCTTTTAAGCTTTATCTTTTACTTCCAAAATCATGATTCAAGTTGAATTGGTTGGTGGATTCCTGGGTTATTGGCACTTTCCATGTTGAAACCTCTACGAACATAATATTAGCACGAGTCTCAACTTTCTTTGAATTATTTCTCATTTAAAAAATATTGTGAGAGGGGACGTTTTTTAGTGGGACAGTTTTGAGTATCAAAAGGCACGTTAAAAGGCAACACAGAAAATAAAGAATAATACACTCCACTCGATTTGTTTAAAAATTCTGGTGCAGAACAAGGACTTCTTGATATTAATTTCTTGAGAGAAATAATGAGTAAATTGTATTTCTCTTTAGATCAGTCCGACGTAGATGCCAATTTCAAAAGAATACCTAAATAATCATAGCTAGAAGACTTTCTACACTAATATGTAAATCATGGATTTTGTTCATTTATAATTGGCAATACAGCCAATGTATCTGCAACATTAACTCCCTTTGTAGCTCACAAGGGAACCTCGCGGACAGGTTATTGATTTTTGACCTGAAATTTTTTTTGGGAGTTCGCTAGGGTATCTGAACACAATGCCTGAAATATCTCGGGGCGGTTTTGTTGCGCATGCGCCACAGAATTTTTTCAAAATTTTTGCAAAATCATCCATCACCCTGTCGAATTGAAATTTTCATGGGTTATTTCCCGTGCCAATTTCTGGAAAATTCATTTCAAGCCCATTAGGAGGTGTGTATATTAAAATTATTCTCCAGGCCCGGTATAATTTTATTGGTCGAAAATTTCATCGGAACATAATGTTTTAAGATATTTCATTAATCGGATTTATTAACGAATGAGACGATGAGAAATGAGGAAATCATGAGAATGAGGATGAGAATGCTCACAGACTCGTACAACATGACAGCACAGTAAAGAGTCATGACCAAAAGAGCAAAGGCAATGCAAAAACATCCCGGGAGTAAAATGTGTAGAAACTTTGAATTAGCAAGACATCTGTTGAGAACTTCTTGTGCGCGGTAAATTCGAATAATATTCTGAAAGGAAATCCTCAGATTCTTCATCAATTGTTCCACCCAGAACGTTGTAGTTTCCAAATAGAGTGTAAGCCATATAATTAAAAAGTACAAGTACCCATAAATCGTTCGAGCCAAGACCATGTACTCAACCATGAATGGGAGGATGTGCCAAGAGTTAAGGTTCAATCCGAGTCGCCAACAAGTGGGTACAACGTGGTAGCGTCTGAACATGTCATACTCTTCGAAAATGTGGAAACAGACGACGAATGGACTGATGTTGATGAATAACTCCATGACGAGCATAACATCCTTTGTGATTGAACGTCCTTTTTCTAGTCTCTCAATTTCTTCCGTTGTCAAAAATTCGTCTTTAGATAGGAAAACAAAATTAACTAGTGAATAGGGAAATATTTCGATTATTTTTTTTTCTTACTATGAAAATCCTGATTCAATTTGAATAGATTTGGAATGAGAGGTCCAAATTCATCAAAATAGATGAAAATCCCAAGACACATGCGTTGAAACCTGACGTCATGAAGATGAAGGAATTGACGAGGAGTTGATCGAGTGGAACTCCGTTTATCCACACATCCAATCGAAAAACAACAAGTGCAAATGTGAATATGCACGGGAGTCCAATGGACCAGAATAATATTTGTTGTCTGACTCATTCTCCAAATCATACGAATGTACCATCTCGGATCAACCTTCATATTTTTTGTCAGGTGGAATTATTAAAAACAATTCAAAAGCCTTGAAAATCATCTCAACTCTCTTCATTAATTTCCGTGTCAACATTTTGAAAAATTGGCTAGGTGCTTTGAAAATGAAAATTTTTAATAACTGTACAAACTAAATAAATTTTCACCAATTAGTATTTAATTAAAATATGTATATTTGAATAAAGAGATAAATCAAACTTAACAGGAGATAGGATGTTTTCCTGTACCCTCGATGGCTTAAATTGAAATAATTTCTTACGTTTATTTTTTTTGTTCTTTGCTATTTTAGAGGTGAAGGTTATTCTAGTCCACGCGCCCTTTATCCATTTTTAAATTCGACATTATTTTTTAAACCTTCGACATGACATGATAGGTTATGATAAGTTATGATGAGTTTCGGAAACCATTACACACATATCACTCGGTTGATTTTCTGCGAAAAATTTTAATATTTAATATTCCATTAGTTTTTAATCTACATCAAATTTAATTGAATATTTTATTAGGTATGCCGTGCGTACGCTACATCGCAGTGTATGTATCGCACTTTTAAAATTAAACCAAAGACCAAATAATACATTACGTGTTTTTGGCCGTAATACCGTAGGTATTCTACGCAACGGTGTTTATTTAAATTGACCTTGGGTTATAAATCATCAGTGTGTAAAAACTCAAATACAAGAATTTCAATTTAAGCGAAAAAAAAGGAATGGTTTCCATTAAAATATTAAAATTTGATTTAGTGAAGATATACATACACTAACTGCGCCAAGGGGAAAAATATTGCACACACTTAAGTTACTTAAGTTACCTGTTTTTTTCCCCACGGCCGAATCAATGTCAACAGAAATGCATTAAAAATCCGAAAATATTCATAGGAAATTTGTTCTTCATGTTAAGTTGGCATCACAGGGAATTATTACAAAACACTGACTCAATGTGCAAATAATGAAATCAGATCAGCAAATAGAGAATTCCAATGAGAGCATACGACAATACTAATCTGACTATTTGGTCACCTGCTCTTACAATTATTACAATAAATGATCCAATCGCCCATCTACTAAATACACCAATTGAGGTGTTCATTTCTGAGGAAATAAATACCTCAATCAACATACAGAGTAAACAATTTGGTGATGTGAGTGACACATACCATTATTTTTAAATTTTGTAGTTTTCCACAATTTTATTTGCTTAACCTTGTAAATAAAATTGAATCAAATTAAGTCACTATATAAACCAGTTGAATAGTTGGAGTAGAGCATACGATCTATGGTTTTGAAGCTTATGTAAAATTACCAGTGTTACAATAATGGACAAATTAGTTCTTCTGATAGTGATTTGTAGAGTAGCACTAATGCAAGTCCAAGCACAAATTATTGGTGAGTTTGAGAAACCACTAGGTACTGGTATTTTCTAATACTTAATTAAGTCTAGAAGGGCGAAATATTGGGCGAAGTCATTAAAATGTATTTATTTGTACTTTCAGTCACTGATTGCGGTGGTCTAATCCAAGGTCTTTCCGGTGAAATAAGATATGAATATGGCAAGAACCTTTCAGAACATGCAGAATGCATTTGGACAATTCAACCTCAACTAAAGGATACCATTCAATTTAGACTTATAGACACTGGGCCTGTTGTATGTGGAAATTGTCAATATATTTCAATATATAATGTGACTGAAGAATCCACAACATTGGCTCAAACCATGTAAGCTATGCAGATAGCTATGAAGAAAATCAATTAATTTTTTACTTTAATTAATCATCGCATTAATTTATTCTGATTGATTTATTATACTACAGTGGTTACTTCGACATAGATTTATACACGATAAAGGGTGGATCATTATTCCAAGTTGTATTCACGTACATATCACCAGGGCGTGAAAGAAGTCAAGGATTTCGTTTACAATTTGAAGCGATTGGTCAAAACGTCAACAGTTCAGACTCAAATATTCCAACCTACAAAATCTTTAATCAAAATGGTGAATCCAATGGATTAATCAATTATTACAGACCGGCGTCTGGAACTAAAAGATATGAGATCATGTCTTTGAGTCTCCACCCAGAAGAGGGAAAATTGATTGCACTTAACATAACACTCTTACAAGATGGAATACCTGTGTTCCCATTTGCACCGTGTGCCCCATATTATCGTGCAGTTACAGTCATGGAGTTTGGATGGGGTTTCGAACTCTCCACTGTAACCCACAGGTAAGAAAAAATTGATTAATGTTTTACTTTTTTAAATACAGGGTAGGGCAGAAGAATATTAGTGTACAATGTTAAGAGACATTTCTTTGTATAACTTTTCCAGGCTTTGCAGAAAGAGACAGAGCACAACTGTGTATTCAGCCATACCTCTTTTAGTAACTTACCACTCTACACTTTGGAACGAGATTGATGAATTTCAGTTGGAGTGGAAAATGATTACAGAATGAATTTTAAAGTGAGAATATGTACGAAGAAAAAAAAATATTATGCGTCAATATTGAAAGAGCACGAATTATTTGTGACGAAAAAATAAAGAAATTTCGAATCATTTCAAAAATTAATATAGGTATTCAAATTGGTCATGTCATTCAGTGTATTTTATGTTCTTTTGAAACTATGACGACAACAATTGTATTTACTTAGAATGTACTTTTGCATATTAATAATACGGACTTTAGTTTCCGTCACAAATTTAGTCAAGTATTTCAACTTAAATAAAATCAATACCCTCAAGACTTTCGGAGTGATTTCAATTATAAATGAAATGTCAGGTACAATTAAACATATTGAGAGTATGAATGCTGTTTGAATCTTATCTCCCATTGTTAGTGCTATGATTGTGATCACGTCTTCGGTCGTGTTTTTACTCCTCTGCAAATCCTGATATATCCTCACAAACTCATCTAATCCACTCCAAAATCTACAGATTCCAGACTCAATGATTCTCTTTTGATACGTGGTCTTAACCGTGGATCATTCCACGGTTTTGATTTGGGTGTGGTTTGACGTAGATTGTAAAACCTCTCGTTACAAGTTCCTTATAATTATGCACGAGTTCAAATTGTTTTGGAGCAGTGAGACCAGTCGTGATGAGTAAACTCTTGTAGGCATTTGTGAAGACGACAAAGATAAGTAGCCAGGGTGTCAGGACCAAGTACAGCTTAATATTTAGTGCAGAGTCAATACAGTGTTCTAGGATTGTAGAATAAAGCATTCAAAATTATTCCCCAGACTTTGCAGAAAAATTTCTGTGTAAGATTTCGTTGATTGAAAGTCCAGTGAGGATGGTAATGATTAAAATCCAAACCCATATGTAGACATCAAATGGTTTTAGAAAAATGATCCATTTTGACTCATCTTCCTCAGCCTTACCATCACATGGGAGGAATATAAATTGATATTGTCCAGTCACAATTGAGTGTAATTCTTTCGCACCCAAGTCTATGAAAGGACTCAACGGAATTGGGACCACAGCTCCCCATTGATACATCACTGAATATTGGAACGTAATGTTGGCGGAAGGAACTGCGGCGTAGAATATGATCTCATTCGAATGACCTGCAACGTAGCGCCCACTGTTAATACCAACTAAATCGCTTTCCTCTATAGTGTTCCCTTCTTTAATAAATTGATTAGAAACTGTCCACGGTACATTTAGTTGCTTATTTAAATAAGTCCATTTCTCTTCAATGTTTTCCCAAGATTGAATCATACTGTTGAGAGGAATGAGTGTGTATAAAACATTCAAATTATCCTATCCGAGTTTAGTCGGGTAGGATAAGAGCATCATTTTATTCTACCCGGTCGGGTAGGATATCCGATATCCTATCCGATTTATTCTATCCGTTCGGAGCCTTAGTGTGAATATTGCAAGACGTTTGTTAGGATAGCGATTGTCTAGATAGCCCATGTAATCCACCGAACTCAAATGAACAAGCCATCCATCTATAATACTTTCAATTTCTGGTGAAATGAGTGTGAATATGACTCCTGGTGGATCAATTCTTTCATCTAATTGATCAAAGAAACTATACTGATGTAGATTACGTCTCCAAGTCCTCCAGAAATATTTCAAATTGAACGGGAATTTGAGTTTAAGCTGACCCGTCTCTTCATAGAAATCCGTATCAATAAATGCCATGTCAAAATATTGAATTAGAAATACAAATGTGAGACAGTGGATTGGGGGTCCATGGTAGACTTCCCTCTCCTCCGTTAGAGAACATTGAAAAACATTACCGTTTCATTTTTATAAATTAAATCTTGGATTGAGATTGGAAACTCAAACTCTTCAAAATTGAAACCATGATAATTGATAATATGGATGTGACACTTGAGTGAAAATGGACGTAGCCAATTGTTTAAACCTTTTACTAATGGTCTTTTTTGGAATTTATCTCCTGCAATGGAGTCTGCACAGAATCCGCATACCAAAGTAACTAATATGATGAAAGGAAATGACCGTGCCATAATTTACTTGATGTTTATTTTATCCAATGGTATTGTAGATCGGTTCCAGCGGAGACTCTCCCGTTACACATTCTCTGACACACTACAGATTCAGATTTCAAATGACATTCAAATTTGACCTTTGTCTCAGTAAATATTGTACATTCCTGACAATCAATGGCCCTTGTCGATGGAGTTATGCAACAAGACCATAGAGCTAGAGGTGACTCTCGCGTGCCGCATATTTGAGGGAAGTATAAAGTCAACACATTTTCTTATACACACAGTTCGATCGAATTTAGCTGCATTATCGATTCTTCTAATCTGGATGTATGGATTTAGTTATGTCTGTCAGTGAACTGAAAATTAGAAAAGCCAAATATTACAAAAATGGAAATTACAAATATCCACACAAAGGCATAATTGGGAAAACACATTTAATCAATCCAGAGAAGGGATCTCAACTCTGAGCTTGGAAACTGATGACGAGTGGTCTGATGTTTGACTCCATGACGAGAATGACTTCCATTGTGATTGAACGCTCTCTTCCTAGTCTCTCAATTTCTTCCGCTGTCATGAATCCTCTGTTAAAATATAATTCCAACTTTTAGATAAAATCGTTAATCTTATTGATTGATTGATTTTTTATTAACGTGTTATAACCGCTGCAAAAAACACACATACAAGTATGCTTGTTGTTTGTCTTATCAAGGAAACACAGATCAATATAAAATTAATCCGTGAAATAATAATATACAAAAGTAAGATGGATAGAATATACTATGATCAGCTTAATTATGATTAATATCACGAACTTATCTTTCATTAGCCATCCTTCGCGGATAGTTCTCACGGAAAAGTCATTTCAAATTTTACAAGGGATTCCGAGCCCTTTCTGAAACCGGTGTTGGTAAGCGTGGCTTCTGAAACTCGTAGATTTTATATCTAAATTTTTATTGTATATTTGGTCTTACCTTGAAAATCCTGATTCAATTTGAGTATGTTCGGGATACGAGGACTACATTCATCAAAATAAAGGAAAATCCCAAGAGTAACGCATGCAATGATACCCACTGTCATGATGATGAATGAGTTTATGTATGAGATGGAGTTGATCGAGTGGAACTCCATTGATCCGAGCCGATCCGATCCAAATGCACCACATGCAAAGACGATTGTCTGACTCACCCTCCAGATCGTACGAATGAACCATCTCGGATCAACTTTCATCTTTTTGTCTGGTGGAATTATTCCAAACCGTTCGAAAGCCTTGAAAAGCATTCCAACTCTCTTCATCACTTTCGGTGTCAGCTTGTTAAGGAATTTGTCTAGCTGTTTTGAAATTAAATTTTGTAGTTATTTTCCAAATTGACTTCACCCATTAGTATTTGATCAATCAAACTCGGATAGAGATTTTAGAGATTAATGCCGTCCTTTACCATCGAACGCTTAAATTGAAACTATTTCCTAGGGTTGTCCAAATGCCAGACTTCACGAGTGTTCGACACGTTGGTTGAGCCAGTTTGTAAATATAATTTGCTGATACTGACGTATGAAGAATCTCAATAAATGACTGAGATGGACCAATGAAGCCTAACTTTTTTCGATTCGAGAATACATCAAAATTTTTAGGGAATCGGAGACCATAAATACGCTCTCGATCAAAGCAAAGTTTGTGCAGAACGTAATATTACCCAAATTAGTTTGAAGTGGACGATCGTTTAAAATTGCTTGCCCAAAACCTTGGGCAATGTTAAACTGATGAGAAAGATATATAGGCTGTACGATTCAGAATATTATGACAGTGAGAACAAGATGACCCATTGGCTAAACGGGGTATGTTTGGAACATAGCAATAGTGATTCTGATCCGTTGTTGAAGTCGTTGTCTCATTTGTTAATCCGACTGATGACTGATGAGAAACTTCCGACTTGAAAATCACTGGCTGCTAATTCCTTGAGATTCCTGGGAAAAGTAGCGATTGTTGGTTTTGTCAAAAGAGCAGAAAGAATACTTGCATAGCCATTGAATAAGACAACGGTTGCAAAACTCCATAGTCCAAACACGGATAGTTCACTAATGTTCCAAACATTGCAATCCCGTTTGAAATAGTACTAGGAAATTACAGAACACGACCTATATTTGGATTAGAGAGAGTTAAGCCCAAACTCAGAATCCCCAAGAACACAAGAACAAAAATCCAAGTGGAAACGTCCATAGAAGAGAATAATGCCTTTAAATTTGTATCAGAAATGTATTTTTTGTCCAGGACAACAATGAGTTGATATGGAATGGCGTTGGTGGTGATTGTATTTACAGCAAAACTTCTGTAATCAATCATTAAAAATTCGCTCACTACACCATTTACTCGAAGATTTCCATAATAATACTCTCTCTGGTATCTTGACAAGTCATATTGGAGCAAGGTGAAATTGTATATTTCTGCCATTTCAAGGGATGCACACAATTGTGGAGCAAGTGTATCCAGTGTCAAGATTCCATAGCCATCTCGTCTGTCTCTGTTTGAGACGAATGGTTCGCATGTTCTAGTCAACATTTTACGATAATCATTCAAGTCAACTCCATTTGATGCTGTAAATACTTTGAGTCCTCTCCTGTCCTTGTGTGTTGTTCTCCAGAAATAATTGAGGTCAATGATCCTTCCCAAGTGGAACTTGGACTGTGGGATTGGTTGGATTTGCTCTTCCAGTGTAGATCCACACAACGTACAAATCAGATTGACCTCTTGACTCTTGTAAACTTCGGTCAGAGTTGAATAGAAGCCCAATAATAAATTGAGTCTATCGAATAAAGCCATCCGCTCCATTTCTGTAGCCTTTTCACTTGTGACAAAAACGACCAAATCTTGTTTATCACTTGCCCATGCGCCAGCTTGTAGTGAGTGTTAGATTGTTTGAGAATTATGTATCTCGTATACAGAGAGGCTTAAAAGTCACACACGGTCATCGAAATAAATTACTCATTGAAAGTGGTGGGTAAATGGAGCTTTTCATTTCCCCCCAACTTTCAATGAGTAATTTCCCCCGATGGCCGTGCATGAGTTTTAAGCCACACTGTATAAGTTGGACGTGGCAACTTGAGTACTTCGTTGTGGAGTGAATTGGAAAATATTCAGACGACCGTCCAGAAATTACGTTTAACTTGTAGTACTCGACAGTATCGAACAGTAGACTTGGTGCTCCTGTTTTTTGGAATTGAGACAATTGATAGATCATTTCTTCAACACATTCACCAGGACCTTTACCCTTGTACCCCATAAAATTGGTCACGCATGAATTTTTTTTTCAACACCAAAATAAATGAATTTATTCAGCCACCGTCTTCCATCTTCCATGCAAAGATTGCCCAAAGGACACAGGATACAAATTATAGTTTGTTCAATATTATAAGCACTCACTGCATTACCCAAAGTACTAGAAACAAAATAAAATTCTATGTATTTCTCTTATTCAGACAGCTTAGAAAGATTAGTAGGTATTAGAGTACAAGTGATTATTCAGGATTTGTGAGGACCCCTTTAGGGTTATCAACACAATATCCTCTCTTAATACTTTCGGTAACTTAAACCTCTTCCTAAACTTTTCGAAAAACAAAGATATAGTTCCTCTACAACCAATTAACAAACCAATAACTTTAATAGACTTAACTTTAAACTTCTCTTTTAAATATGATGAACAAGGATTGTATATATCGCACTTTTCTCTGTGAACAACCTCAGAATAATCCGAATTAACTTCAAAACGAACTGTTGGATCAATAACAAAAGCTTCCCTGGTTACAGTGTTAACGACTATCATATCAATTCTTCTGTTGGGGCCATCTTCAGCAACGCAATGAATTTCTTCGGAAACTTGATATCCAATATGTCGGAAAGAGTCAGCAATTCTGGTTCTTATTCTGTTGTGTATATTTATATGAAGTAATTTCCCACGATCACAATAGCCAAGGACATGGGCAAGGGTTTCAAACTCGTTGCAATATCGGCAACGGCTTTGTCCTATGACTCCTGGTTTACTTCTCCCTGGAACTGCTCTAACCGGTACAACATTCGATGTCATTATAATATTATTTACCCACTCAGATGAGGTTAACCCTTTTTTCGTAAATATCCACTTATTTGCACTAGGACACTCCTTACACATTTCGACCCCCTTTCCTTTCATGGGCAACCGACACCAATTACCAAATTCTATTTCACGTAACTTCTCCCGAATTATTTGTGACTTTTTCCTATACTAATACTTTCGTAAAACTCATCCACTTGGTAATCAGATTGAATGACCTTGAAATATGACATGGGGTTAGCAGACATGGAAGCGAAATAACTGCTCAGGAGTAGAAACCTCGAACAATAATTATTCGATTTCTTCATTTCGCTGGATGTGTACTTATGAAAGTCGTCAATGTCGCCATATAATTACGAACTGGTTCCTTCGCTCTTACCGTGCTGCATACGGCAAGCTATGTTCAATTTTGGATATCTCCACAAGGTCATGACATAATTAACTGTGCAAGAGTCACGAAGAAAACATTACAAATCGATACTTCGATCCCCTTGGGATTGACACTAATAAATTAATTCTTGCGAGGAGATATCTACAATTTCTAGACTACTCCTCAGTTTGTACCGTGGGGGTGCGTCTGAAATGGTTACTGTGGGGACTGGAGTAAGGACTAAACGGCGGCATTCCAATCAATTCCCTATCTAAATCAAGTAGTACTTCCGGATGCTCACTTGAAAAAGACTGTTGTTGTTGTTGTTGTTGTGTTAGGGTTTGCGTCGTGCCTCAGATATCTCTAAACAATGCGGTCACGAAGCCTCAATTGATCCATCGTAGAATCTGAGAAAGCAGAGGACGGAATGAAATTTTGAAAATACGTTATATCCTCTTACCAAAGAAAAGGAAAGATTTTAAGTGAAAAAAATTACATTTAGAGAATATACAAGACTTTACAGGGCCAGGGAAGCCGTTTGGTCATTACCTATCTCTGAAATGCAACACAAGTCACATTCCAGCGTGATTAGATATTTTAGTCCCTTTTAACTGGCGGTGAACCGAAGAAACCATACCAGTAATCTATACCAGCTGGTCTGGTCCAAGGCTCCTCTAACCTAGGTAACGACCACTAGCACAACGTTTTACTTTATAGACTCAAACCTCCTCCAATAACCCAAGCAGGGACAGAGAAAAATACAAATTCCTGCGTGAACAGGAATTTGAAATTCCAGTGACGTCTCGTCTCGCAAAATCCACATAACAAAATGGAGGAAAATAGAACATTTCCTAACGTTCTAACTGATAACTGTTCTATAAGTGGGAAAAAACAGGGTCAGGAGTTCATAACTACGATATTGTGACTAAAAGTGTGTACGCCGTTAGTCAGCTTTGATCATTTCACCCAGGCTGTCATAGCAAGAAGAAATTGACGACAAAAATGCAACGAAAATGCTGTATTTTGGTGACGTCACCTCTGTGATTGACCCTTTTACCTTGAATACAGCAGTATTCAAACAATACAATTTCTTGTCGTCGGCTGACGAGATGACTTCAACGGACTGACGGGACGACGCTAACTGAACGAAAACCGGAGACTTCTGACTAATTTGAGTACATTGCGCGCCTACATTCAGACGTAGCCATCGAGGAAGGAAACGAATCAAAAATCATGAAATCCATCGACTCAGAAAGACAATTTTTATGAACAAATTTTGTGGACAGATATATCAATTTCTAATCATTAAAAATGTCATGATTACGGAAGATTTCCAGATTCCGGAACTAATGATTACCATAGAGTTAGTAGTATTTTCTAGCAACTTAAACAAATGCATAGTTGTGACTGCGTGGCAGTCTCCCATTCCACGGCGTACCGTTTGCACGGGTGTGGCCGTTAGACTTTTCACTCGAATTCACTCTTTGTTAGGCAAAATTATGAGGCAAAATCCATTGTCAGCGGTTCTAAGTTCTCACCAGACCTTACGATACCAGCCAAAATTCCATAGGCTTGAATTCCTTTGTTGAATTCGATAGCAGGAAATAATTTTCTATATCGGACAAGACAATTTGTCATTACTACATGATTTCGATTTGCAGTGGATCGGTTCAACTACGAATTTGTCTGTTGTTGTATGAAGTTCTCTAATAATTTCGTCATTACACTTCTTCATATCTTTATGAACCTGTAGGTACTAAATTAAAATAGTAGACAGAGTTATTCGTATTAGTCCTGTCAATTAAAGACTAGTAAATTAATTGACCGACAGGTCATTTATCTCCAGGGTCACAAATTTAATTCCATCCGTAAGTTTCAAACTCTGGCAAATGAAAAAAAAATTAAACAGACAATGCTAGTATAGTGGTCAAGCCGAGTCCTCCGTTAGCATGAATATTTTTTAATATCTCCTCGAATTTGATCTCTCTTAAGGTTATACTCATTCAATGGACAGTCAATGTTGAGTATGAACACTACTGGTTTCTGAATTAAATCCGAATGATTTTTGTTCTGAACTTTCTTCCTTCCTTGACTTCCTCAGTCAAGATTTTAGCATCAGCGGAGTCATTCCTGTAGTCCAGAGCAATCAGTGGATTCGTCACCAAAATTCTTTTCAAAAATGGATTTCATTTCCTCCATTTCAATGGAATCATCTAATCTTCTTTGTCGTACAGGGAATTTACCCATGATATTAACAAAGGTGAGTGTTAGTCCATGAGTTTTACGTTGAGTTAATGGTCCCCCAAACTATTCCTCCATTTTTTTATGCCGTTTCAAAACGCTTTTGTACAACAAAAGTTTTGAGATTTGGATCTTGAGATCAATTCAACTCCATCTACGATGTCAATGAAGCTGGCTAATGCTTCACCACGGAATGACGTCATTAGGAAGTGTAGCCACCAAACCTAGTTCAGATTTTCTGCCGGTCAACATCTCCGCCATTCTTTTTTCGTTACATATCACTCACATATTCATAGAGAGAAAAAGAAAAAATAGAGTTGGAATTCCATTCAAATCTTTGTCTAAATTTCATTAAAACTGTCCACATTTTAAAAATTTTCAATATCAATTAATTTTGAAGATTACTGAATGCAAGGTGATGCCAAATTACAAAGATTATTATATTACCTCAGCACCCGTAATTCTTCCGTTACTCACGATACATAGGATGACGCAAAATGATCCCAAGTTGTCCAAACACAATTATTATAATTAGTGGAATAATTCCAAATTTTTATTCAAACCTGGTATCTAAATTACAAATCAGATTCATAAATATGCCAACATTAATTTTATTCTGTGCATTCTTTGTCCGCCTGAGGGATTGATAAATAAACTACCAATTCAATGGTTTAACCTAATTCTCTATCTCTGTATGAAGGAAATCGGCGTTTAAGGAAATTAGCACACTAATTGTTGCCAAAAATAACAATAGTAAAGTTGTCACCCATTATAGGTGACCCTCCCTGTATTTTTGTACTCAGCCCATGCATCGGCACACTCCTTGTCTTTTAAGCAGTTCTTTAAAACACGACGGTGTAAAGGTTGTGAACTGTTGTCAATCAATTTAAAATATCTTAAGACAAGGGATACATCGTAGTCTGTGTTGAACTCTGTTTGAGGGTACAAGTTTGGACAAGCAACATTTGTAAGGACAACAATCAGGGTCAAAGTGATGAGAATAGCCGCACATATTCTTTGAAACAATTTCACCCAAGGACGTTCCTCCAAATTCTTGAGTACAAGTATGGAAATTAAGAATCCTGTCAGTGCCCCACCAAAGTGCCCAGCATGACTGATCTGGAATACAGTGGTATAGAAAATATTAATGTTATCTTCATTCTAAAATTTAATTATATATATAAATGTATTTCACAGGGAAGAGTAAAAATAACCCAAAATCTCAAATAATCATGCATTTACATTTGAAACATTTTCTGCGACCAGTTTACTGTACACAGACAGTCCGTCTTCATAAATATTGTAGGCGGCAAAGATGAGCGAAAGTAATCCGCAGTATTTGTTGCCCATGTAATTCCAATTCTGAAAAATTAAGAGTCGAAACATTAATTAAATTATCAGCTCAGAATTCACTTTAAGTTTGAGTCATTTATACTAAGAAAAATAAAAACAAAAACACACGTACTAGGAAAATAGTTGAGAATTGGGCAAAATATAGAGCATACACTCCGGCTGAAGCTCCTACAGCATATACATGGGGTGTGAAGAAGTTGATGGACAGGGTGCCGCCCAAAACACCTGCAGTGTAAATGATTGCAATTGGTTTCCAACGATAGGTGATTTCCAGGAGTAGGCCGTACAATAATTGGAACATCAAGTTTCCCCATAAATGTGATCTCGTAGAATTCAATCATTCATTCATTTAACGTCCATTCAAACTTGACGTGTTCATATTTGATTGACTTACGAGTCATGGACAAACATCACTGTGAGGAACCTCCACACTTCGTGTCTTCTGGACGGATCGTACCCCAAGTAGAGCGAAGAAAAGTCACCACCCAAGTAAAATATACAAACCTATGGAAAAAATATATTAGAAGGGAACATACTGATGGTGGAATCTTAAGTCCGTGCAGGGATTTACACTATTTGAGCAGAAGCTCCGCCTCCAAAAACTGTTACGGGCATCCCCATTGGCCCAGAATAGTTTTGGGGGCGGAGCTTCTGTCCAAATAATGTAAATCCATGCACGGACTTAAGATTCCACCATCAGTATTATAGTTAGTAAGTAAGTAACACATACACACGTAGCTTTAAGAATGCGGGTGTGTCATTTACTTGAATCAGAGAGATCATAATCATAAAAATGGGAATCGTCATATTTGATGTCTTAGAGTTTGATTGCAACGTTAAATAATTTCCTTCATCTCGGACAGGATCCACATCTTCCACCAAACTTTCAATCTTCTCTGAATTTTGTGTAACGAAATAATATTTATACCAAAATAAAAATAGGGCAATATTATTAATTGTAAGAGTCAAAAATGTCAACATACGATTCGCAGATCGCAGCCCTTCTCATTTTTTTTCGGCTGCAAGCGAAACCAAGCACAGGAACGAGATTTGTAAACAATTCTTAATACATATAGTAATTTATGATTAATTTGTGTGTGGTTTCCACGCCCGGCACTATATATTAAATAATTGTGGATGGCTGGATTGTGGAAAAAAATTTTGTTCGCTCCGTGTTCTCTGTTAGTCCAGTTATTTCACTCCACTGCACTGTACTGGTCAACCCATTTTAGGACTGACCACAGACTATACGACTACATGAAGGAGATGAGCCTTGATATTCTGAGTCATACTGATAATACTACAATTGACACTGTTGAGAAATTTGGGAGACCAAAGGGCATCAATTTTAGGGTATTGTTTTGGTTTGTTTGTTAGTTATAGATGAGTGTTGTACCATACTCATTGAATTCTATTCACGTATGTACATGCCAAAGTACATACGTGTATGAATTGATTGTCTTCATCTTCTTTATCCATGGATGTGCATGCAATACATTGCATGTTTTGAAGATATTTACAAGATTACAACCTAAATAGCCATTGCACAATGCACTTTGCACTCACTCCAATGGACAAGGACATGGTAAACCAATAACCAACCATGAGCTCACATAAGCCGCAGGGGCGTCTGACCCTTTACGTTACAAGCCAATACGTATTTTAGGACAGTCCTTAATTATGAGGGCTTGGAAAATTGAAATAAGATTTGATTTTATAGGAAAAAAAAATGTTGCATTATGAGATAACTCATTCTGCTCTGCACAAATGAAATACAAGTGTAGTATTTTAACTTTTGTCCATACATAGAACACATTATTCATGATGGCAGATGGAATTTAGACAACGATGATTGGCGTGAATGGATGTTTCCGAGTTCAAAATTCTCAATAGAATTGGACACCTCAATTACAACTTCACAACCAGAACCGTACGCTCAATATTCAACACATGCTGCAGTTAAAATGTTGTATATCAATTTTATTTTCAGCATTAAGTGGAGAGAATTAATTAAAAAATGGGTTAGAAGATGAAAAGACATTTGCATTTCTTTGGCATTGCTACAAGGAATATGCTCACCAATAAAATTACCTGTGTACTACTTTTATTAAAGACACTGCAGTATGTTTTGCAATTTTTCTCTGCAATAAAATGTGGAATTACCGGAAAGGCTAGGCCGTATCGAAATTTTAACTAAGCTCTAGCGTCCAAGCGCGCAGTGTTACATTGCGCGCGAAATGCAGTGGCAAAAAAACTATCAGTTCGGCTGTACTATTGGCATGGTTCGTACATCTAACGATTCTGAACAATGTTGTACTTTGGTTACAGCTCGCTAGAAGCACAATGGTGGATATCAACAGAGCGTTGTAACTCGCCGCGCTTGGACGCTAGATTAGTGGTTCATTGATACATTGTTCAGGATGGATTGTTCAGGATCTACCACTGTAGAGATTTTCAGGCGATTTAAACACGATACTTCCATTGTGATCTCCTGTTTATCAACAGCGCGCGCTGTGAAATGCGCAGCTTAGTCAGGCATGGCTCATCAGACATGCACTTAAATTTTGAGAAAAATGGCTATATCACTTTCCAACTCACGTTAAAAAAAATGAGAAAATTATAACGGACCTACGGTTGGTTTGGGTACACCATGTACATATAATATACATACGCGCGGTTGGCAATCGGTATTCTCATTGAATTCACTAAAGAAAATTCAGAAGAGGGTGACCGTGAAATGAAAGAGTGTGACGTAAAATACCTAAATAATGAAAGCTGAACCGAGTTTCCAGGAAAATCAATTCCTGTGCAGCTATTAAATGAAGTAGGTCATTTCCATATATCCATTTCCATACCCAAAATGTAACCCACTATTATTTCCCCGACCGACCCGTTTTAAGCTAATTTTTAATTCATGGACGCGGTGCTCCCGAAACTCCCGTTCCCGTCTCACATTCAAATTCCTTTACCTTTTACTGCATGTATTGTCTTTACTTGTCTTTTGTCACAAAATTCATTTAGTCTCGCTGACGTGTCTTAACTCAATGCATGTCTATTCGTAGTTGTAGTGTTGAAATGAGAGCAGCAAACCAACATGGCACCAACTAACAAAAAATATATTAAAGTCGAGGAAAAAGATGTGGATGACCGGAAACCCACAGGATCAGTTCATCTTTCTTCATTGTTGGGTCCAAATAAATGTCTTTGTACATTGGAAGAACTCCCTCCGCATTTACAATTCAACGTTTCCGTTCTCAAGGGATATCGAAGACTGTCCAAATTGAGTCATTGCATTTTCAGCCTTTTCTTCTTCCACAATGAGACGTGGAATATTCTGACACACTGTAAGTCAATTTGGCGAATAGGCAAAAAAAATAACACAGGCGAACGAATACAACGCTTATCGCTTGTCAGGTCACTTGAATTTCCAGGACAAATTCTATACCCAATACCCACTATGATAAATAGTGCTCAGTTTTCAGGGGACATCTTTTGAGAGAACACACAAATGTTTTATTAGGGGTACGTTTAAAATTTTAAGTCCGTATTTTTTCCCATATAGTGCCGATGGCGATTTACACGTTGATATACAGCCAAACTTTTTGGCCATGGGAGAGGTTAGCAGGGAGGCCATATTTGTATGGACTTGGTCTCTGCCATTCATTCGCCATGGTTGTCCCGTGGATCCCAAGTTGTTTCTACCACACTTTCATGTGTCACTGTGGCGGAGAAAAAGTGTACGACACACTTTTGGCCATTGATGTCATCGGAATATGGATGACAGAATTTTTTGGTCAGTCCATTCTATTTTTATTTAACTGGATCTGGAGTTAGTATGGCGAAGAACAATGTCAATTGTAATCTCATGTAATTGTCTTTATATTTTAGGATCCCTGACAGGAATTAGCGCAGCAGTTTGGCGACTGCCCGAAGGGTTGCAAGGATTTTTGATTGGGACGTTTGTTGTGATGTCATTCTGTGGACTTAGCAAATAATCCACCACAACGTGTATTTTCCTATGCTCCCCTTCTGGTAGGAAGAATACTTTCAATCATTCTTCGTTTGAGTCCGTACGGAGGTGGAAATCCAGCTATATTTCAATACATTCTCTTACAGGTACGAAAATCATTTTTGTTAAGCCAAAATTATGGATCTGTCTAGGCTAGGGAATTCGAATACCCAATTTGTACGTAGTTCAAAAGTACGCCATTGTTTTTTTACTACAATTGCAGGATGTACTGTCCGTCATTGGTGGTTTGATCGGGGCTGCTCGAGTTCCAGAGAGATGGATTCCAGGGAAATGTGACTATTTGTTTAATTCACACAATATCATGCATATCATGGTCATCCTTGCCGTCCTTGCGATGAATGAAGCAGCCAATGGAGACGTACAATGGATTCTTGCACAAGAGAATTCAGCTCAACCTCATATGTATTTTACTAAAATATAAGTTGATATTCTAAATATAAATTCTGATCGGATCTTAAGATAATCAACTAACTCTTTCTGTTCTGACACGGACCATATCAAATTCAGTGGAATTTATGATTGTTTGTTGTGTATAACATTGAATAAAACACTTTTAGATTAATCTTACTCTTACATCGTGGTTTGAATTTTTGGTTGTCATAAATGTTGATGAATAGCCCGCCGATACACAAAGGTTCAACGTTTCGCTTATTAGCTGCGACTTTCACCTCTCACTTCTCCTCAAGACACAGGCAGAATCCATGCAGATAACAATAGTGAGGATCTTGTCGTGATCGTGCCCTCATTACAGTGCAATATTCGATACTGTAAGGAGAGTCCGGACCATCATGTATTAAACTGCTTTGTTGCTCCTTGGTGGGTTCGGAAAATATCCAATCAGACTACAATGACAATTATAGGGAATTGCATGGTAACTCTACAGCTAGTAAATAAGTGACGTCCGTCAAGTCATTAAGCCCAACGTTTCATTTTTGGTTGTCATTATCAAAGTCTTGCCACATTCAAATTAATTCATGAAGGCCAAATACAACGTCCGCCCCTTCCGGGACTCTCATTTGATTTGTCTTATGCAGTCTAAATGCAAAATACAGTTCTCGAAAGATAGTACTATGCGATTCTTAGGTATTGACAAAAAATTTACAGGTCCTAAAGTACACAAGAGTAATGTAGTGCAAATAATATTAAATAATTACAGTGAACAAAGCAAGAGAGGCGAAGAAAAACTACCATACATTGACTCTTGCGTCCTGCTACATATCTGTAAATTTAAGTTGTGCAAAAGACGAAATTATTGGAGACACCCATGTATGTATGATGTACATATGTCCGTCGTCGGTCTGTTCTCCACACTTTTCCATCCATGGTTTAGTGGTAGATCAGAGAAAATTCACCAATTTATTAATGATCACTGCCATTCAACAATGATAGCCTTGCGACTCAGTTTGTATGAATGACAATTTTGCTTTGAGAAAAACTCCCGACATATATGATCAGTTGACATCCCGTTCAAACTTACCCCAAACGTGAAAAGCGGGGTAAGCGTGAACAGACACGACAAAACACCTTTTACCGCGTGTAAAAATTCGGATTAATTCCAGGGATAACGCGGTACGAACAACTACACAAAATGGCAGTACATGCCAACCACAGTACAAACAGTCACAGCCGTGAAATAATTATGAGGAAAGAATTTAGACCTTGCTCAAGTGTGAATTCTCTTTCATGTCAACTCAATAATTCTACCCTCAACCCAAGCCAACCCTCAGTATACTACGTTGTAAACGACTTATTGCGATCCCTATATCCGTCTGTCACGCGTTTCGGTTTTTTGGGAGCATTTCATAATCTTAAGGCCGTAAAATTAGAGCATTTGTTTGACCGAATTCAGATGGAGCAATCTGATGTGAAACCTATAAGGCACGGATAGCGCAATTGAAATGGGTATACTCTAAAGCACATTGGACACTAAATATGGGCTCAGAAAATTTCAACGCTTTCAAACAAAGAGTGATCAAAGCATCAATGCCAGCATCAATGGTCACACCCACTAAAAATCGGACCAATCGGATAAGATAATATGTGTGATACAAAATGCTCAAATGTACTCAAGGCAATACGTTAGAAAGCATAAACATTAAAATCGATTGAGATTAAAAAATTATTTGCCAGATAACTGCACACAACGCCAAGAAATTTTTCTAAAGATACACTTTATCTCAAAATGCCAGCAACTTATCTTTATATATACAGCACGGGTACTCATACAGTTTCAACTGTTTTATTAGCACGATTTCATGGTAAAGCCTATTGAAAAATTGTAACGTACCTTGTGGAAAACTGCAGGTGGTTAATTATTCATTCTTAACACCGGTCAAATTGCAGAGTTTTTCTGAATGACTTTTTATCTTTCTTTTGGGCCTGAGGGTGTGATTGCTTTCCATTCAATTTTAAAAATGTATAAGGGTAACAGGAAATGAATACAGATTATGTCATTAGACTGCGATATAAAACCCTGGAACTTTCACGGTCAATCTTGATTGGTACGCGTAAGGTCGCAAAATTTCAGAATGGCAGAATTAGAATCAAAATTAGGAAAGTCATTGAAAGTATTCTTTAAAGTTTGTCAAGTTGGAAATAAGTTGGGGTCTCATCCATTTGCATTTGAAAGGCAAACCCATCGAATCGTCCTCACAAAATCCAAAGGAAAATTATTATTTTGGGGTTTTGTATCCACCTACGCATTTGTCTCAGAGATCTTTCAAATTGTTAGGTTTTTTCAAGCCATGTGTTGTTTGGACGTCACGTACGGTCGACTGTTTTCAAGTCTTATCACAGTCATCACATTCGGAGCTTCTTTCTTCTCTCATCTCAATACATTCATCAACATGAATACACTCCCAGAATTTGTGCATCAACTTGCGGAAACAAAGCGGATTTTGGCGGGTGACGAGAGTTTTAATTTCATTTCTTTTTCAATAAACTAAAATCTCTAACGAGAGAATGGCGGCACGTGTAACACGCCGATTTCGCCCAAACTTTTTTCAAATTCGAATATTTTCAAAATCGAAAATCCTTATGGCCTACAACACGTAATTTCACGTAAAACGATTATCCACCCTGGAGTTTACCCTGTTCTCATATATACAGGGTGTTTCAAAACCAACCGTAGATCCGTTCTCATTGTCGTAATTTTAACTTCATTCATCTGAAAAGTGAGATAGCCATTTTTTTAAAAAAGTTAAATGTGCATATTTTGAGCCATGTCCGACTGCGCTGCGCGCTTCACAGCGTGCGCTGTCGATAAGGAAGATATCGCGCTGGACGTATCATAAACCCCCTTTGTGTTCAAATCGCGTGGAAATCGGCACAGTGTTAGATCTTACCATCCTGAACAATGTTTCAATGAACCGCTAAGCTTTATCGCCTAAGCGCGCTGAGGTACAGCGCTTTGTGTTTTCTACCATTGTGTTTTTAGCGCGCCGTAACTCCGCGTACTTTTATGCTAGTGCTTATAAAGTGGCCCATATAAACATGTTGAGAATCGCTAAATCTACCGTCATGCCAACTTTCAGCAAATTCGAACAGAAATGAATTTTCACACAGCTCTTCGCGCGCTTGGACGCTAGAGTTTAGTGGTTCATTGAAACATTGTTCAGGATGGTAAGGTCTACCACCGTGCCGATTTTCACGCGATTTGAACACAGAGGTGGTTCTCGATTGCCTACTCCATTTTATCAACAGTGCGAGCTGTGAAGCGCGCAGCGCAGTTGGACACGGCTCAAGAGACGCGCATTTAAATTTTGAAAAAAAATTGCTTTGTATCTCACATTTCAGATGAAGTTAATACTAACTACGGAAATAAGAACGGATTTACGGTTGGTTTTGGAACACCCTGTATTTATGTCCCGTAGTTACTCAAAAAGTTTGGACCAGTTAAGTGCCATTTATCTGTTCGGCCGAACGGATAAATAATTTAAGAGATTTACCCGCTACTCGCTACACGTGTTTGGTTAAATACTTGTTCTTTATACATTTAATCAGGGAATGCGATCCTAGATTGGTCCCTCTTTATGTCAGGTAAATTAAGCAGCCACTGCACTGTTTCACGCGACGACTTTGTCAGGAATAGATTAGATATAGATTTTTAAAGTTTATTTCTAAGGATTTCTCGACTTTATTTTGAGTATTCAGGGCCCTCGCGAGCTTTCTAGGGAATACGGTGATTTCCATGCATTACCATGCATTAGCCACTGCACATTACTATGCCTTTCGTTCGGAGAATGTCAGTTCATCCGCCTGTATTCTATTTTTTAGATGAATTTTGTACATCCGGAGTTGACAAAGGTCAGAGCGATGAGAAGTCACCCTTCAAGGCAATCATGATCTTCATTTACAGCTACTGCACACTAAATTTTTCGAACGAATCCCGTTCGCAGCGATTGAATGTTTTACATCATACAGTTTGGGCTCAACCTTGATGTTTTACTACATACTCAACATTGCTTACATCAGGAATACTAATTGGAGTTTGGAACTCCTGAGGTAATCTTGTCAATTTTATCTTCGAAATGGAGTTTTTTTTCTACACCCTTCGGGCTTGTATTTTACAGGACCGTCGAAAATCCACTCAGAAGACAAAAACTGTACAGGACTCTACATAGTTGGTAAACATCAGATTCAACGCATGTTTCGCTCCGATTATGCAACCAAACTTATCATTGACTTGTCTACTGGTCACTGGTCTACATCTTGAGTGGTTATGCCTCACTCAAATTAATTCATGAAGTTCAAATGCCAGCTTACTTGGCATTTCCTATGGTTTATTTGGGAGTGACATTCATTTCATCCTCCTCATTGCTGCGAGCTGGAGCTGTGTCTGTCATCTCTCATGAACTTGTGGATGAAATGGGAATGGATCATTTACTTCCAAAAGGATATGCTTCAAGATTTTCAAGGTCATGTCAACCGCTCAAAGTACGACTCCGTCACTTCTTTGCATTTGAGAAGGACACGATCCTCACGTACTTTAGCATTGCAATAGACAACACGATTTGTCTATTGCTCTCATTCTAAACTGACTCTATGATAAGAAAGTCAGTCGATAATTAGAACTAGATTAGTCTAAACTCCGACCATTGCATTAATGCATTGATATTAGTGCATTCATATTGTAATCGGTGTTAACACTCATTCACTAAGGTCACCGGCACATTTTAAAATTTATAATCACAACACATGGAATATTCTGACACATACATTGCATTGAAGTCGCTTATTGTTAGATTTAGACGACTAGCTGTAAATACCTAGACGAAAACTGCACGGTTGTCACTGTCACTCTCACGACGAACTTTGAATTGTAATAAATAAATCTCATTCTCTTATGGCAAATATTGCTTGGTCAGTTATTTTTAACATAACAATACAAAAGGCATATTTGGTGAGAACACACTGCGATTTCAATATTATATGTTTTTTCCATATACTATAAATAGTAGAAATTTCTGACATAGTGCCGATGGTTTAGACTTTGATCTACCTCAAATCATTTTGGAGGCGAGAAAGCCACTTATTTGGAAAATTTGGATGGACTCGGTCTGTGCCAAACTGTGCCATTCATTCGCCATGGTAGTCCCTTGGATACCAAGTTGTTTCTATAGTTTAGTTTCTAACCGCACTTTCATGTGTCACTGTGTCACTGTGGTGGAGATAGAATCTACGATACACTTTTGGCCATCGATGGTAAAAATAAATATTAACCCGGGGTCCTACTCAGGATTTCACGGTTTGTATCTGATCTCTGATGTTGACCATACCATATAACCATAAGTCCGATATTAAGATCAGTTCACGTAGTTAGCTTTACTTGACATAATATACAGTTCTTCTTTTTGACATAGGTATTAAATTACAAAAACAAATTAACTTTTCGCAACTATATCAAATATCAAATTCATTTGAATTTTTATTGCGCATAATTTGAATATAACACATTTGAATGATCTTATTGAGTTGGATCGTACCGTACAACATACCTGAAGTGGACCTGACCTATACACCCTCACGTAAGTTTCTAAAGGATCCCATGGTTTGCCACCCATGGGAGAGTCCATGGGGATTTCGACCCGATTCCCA
>JAQIXO010000220.1:0-27174 GCA_034700305.1 Protaphorura armata
ATTCCAGTAAGGAGAGCATCAATACTCTCTATCCCTTCTATAGTTCCATTTAAGGATAAATCTTCTAGTTGTGTCATGTGAGTCATGATCTTTCTTAGAACTTGTTCATCGTCTGTTTTAATGTTCCACACGAATTTGGTCAATTTTGGGAAAATATTCAAAATATGGTCATACAATTGTGATTTGAAGAAGAAGTGCCAAAGAGTCAATGACTTGACATTTGGACAAGGGTCAGAGTTTGGTAGAAATTCCTCCCATTCATATTCATCTTCATCGTGGCTCTGATAATCTAACTCTAGTTCCTTGAGGGCTGGAAACAATTTGTTTAAATTGACACACTTTGAATCGAAATCTTTGGAAATATCGAGCTCCAATCTTTCAAGTTTTGGCATGTGTGGCAATTGGATAAAACTGGTGCAAACTTCATTCACACGCAAACTTTCTATAGAATTTTTAAAAAGTTTGGCCAATTGTGGTAAACAACTAGCCGAAACTTTCTTCTCTCCTCCTCGTCCTTCGAAGCCTTTGTAAATACTAAGATTCTTCAACTTCAATCCAATTTCTGCCAATCTTCGAAGAGATTCAAAGTGTTCAATCTTTGCATTGAAGAAATCCAAGTTTGTAATGACAGATGTACGGTCAAACTTTTCAATTGCCTTCAAGACTTGACCAATTGTACTTCTGTCAGGATCATTACTCGAATCCGAGACTTTCAAATATGATATATTTGGAGCAACAGACAAGAGTTCTTCAATAAATGTTGGACATTGTTCACTCATTTTGTCATGATCCATGTCCCGAACGACTATTTTCTTTAGGAACGTCAACGTTGGTTTGGTGGTGGAGTCAGGGAATAATTTGACAGCATTTCCTGATTTTGAATGAACATCTGCAGTGCCAAGTTCTTCAATATTGGGCATGGCTTTGAGTAGTGCCGAGATATCTTCGTATCCCCCTTGTGGTTGTTCCTGTAATAAATAAACCAAGATCTCTTAAATTGACAACCATTCTTCTTTAGATTAGGCACTGCGAGTAAACAAATTCATAACCGTTGTTATTTTAAACCAATTGATCACAGGAGAGATGGAATGTCTCTTTACGTAATGATCGCTTGGGTTATTTACGTTATGGTGGTTAGTTGAGCATCTCCCCTGGGATTTATTCCTTAATTCCCGAGTGTTGTTACAGGATACATTACGATCGATAAAGGCTTTGAAATTTTCGGCCGAACTGTATTTGTTTACACACAATGACCTACCTTATTTAACTAGAAGAATTGAAAATACCCAGAAAGAAACTGCCTTGGCCGTGCTCCCACTAATTTGAAGGAATTCTTCACCAGGTCCTTCTGTTGTACAAAATGGGTCGAGATTATACTGGACGAATGGAATTCCCAGTCTGTTCTGTCTGAATACTTCAACGAAGTCTGTGAGTCTCCTTGTCATTTCTTCCCTGTTTCCATTGAGTTTGATTCTAAATTTTGAGCGTGCGGATGGTAGAGATGATACACACCATTTTTTGCACACGAGTCGACAGGCCTTC
Organism: Protaphorura armata; assembly: GCA_034700305.1. Lineage (NCBI taxonomy): Eukaryota > Metazoa > Arthropoda > Collembola > Poduromorpha > Onychiuridae > Protaphorura > Protaphorura armata. The sequence goes on from JAQIXO010000220.1 coordinate 1,543, forward strand.
AAATCCTTTCCTCCCATGAATTCAAATAATATGTTGAGTATCTGTAACAAATTAACATGTTAAGAATCAGTGTACTCACCGCAATATAGAAATAAATCAAATCTAAATGTATTTAGTATTGGCAAAATACAGACGTGGTACTGGTAGTCCGGGCTAATTTCCCAGCTCTAAAATACCAGGGTTCCAAAAAATCATGATTTGTATTTAAAAATAAAAAAAATCGGATTTTTTTTATAATTGTCAACTTTTTTTTTATAATTATCGGATTTTTTTTTTGCTAATTATCGAAATTATCAAGATAATTATCAATATTATCGGATTAATGTGAAAGACGAAAGAAAACCCGACGAAATTAGCATGCATAATTTCATGCATATGCATATGCGTGCAAATTCACCTGGAATATGGGCCTCGCCCTTCACTGCCAACGGATTTCTTTTTGATAATTATCATTGATAATTAAGGGCCCTTTAAATATCGGTTAATTATCCAGATAATTATCAATGATAATTATAATCGAACCATGTAAAATACACTATAAAAAATGAAAACTAATTCTTTCCAAACTATTTGTCACAAAAAATAACCCATACCATTCCCGGTTTTTGAAATCTCAGGTAGTTCAACACCTGATTACAAATTAGACATTATTAAAAAACCTACGACATGGTTGAATAGAGGATGATCTTTCCGCTCCTCCCACCTTTGACTTTCACCCATCTCACTATGTGTTTCCTCGTCCTCTGCCCCAACGCCAACCTAAAATATTATAAAACAATATATTTTATTAACATTTATTTGCATTATTTACATTATGGAGTTTGACACTACGACTACAGTAGTTACAATTTACGTAATTTATAAAGTATTTTAGATTTTTCATGCCAGGAAGTTCAGGTGGTTTTATCCTTTACTGTTTCAACAATGTGATTCTATTCTAAATTGAACCAAACTCTTTCATGGCTACAGTACAATTTCTAGGTGTATTTGTATTTTATAATTTTATAATATTGCATTACAATCTGGTCACAAAAGACTGACTTACAGACACAGATGTCAATGTGAATGATGATTGACGTTGGTATTTAATTGACCCCTGGGTTGAATCCATCCCTGAGGTTTCAGATGTATTTTGGTGGTCACTTTGTTGTCCCGTGTGATTTGTGATATTTAATCAAAAATTGTGATCTGGATCTCGGATGATGATACAAGCAAATGCTAATTCACAATATTTTTGTTTTTCATACTTTCACTTTGGAATTCGCAAAGAGCAGAGTATTCAATTTACGCGGTCCCGCTTTCACTGGTTCACATACTAAAAGTCATAGTCATAATCGATGGATCGTCCACGAACTGGGTACTGGGTGGGACATTACTAATTCCCCTATCCCTATAGTGTCTCCCAATCCCAACGTGGAAACTAACGTAAGTAGAAAAAAATATATTTAGATTTGCCAAATAGTACACATACGTTTTCCTCGTTTGAAATTACCGAGTACAGTGCATTGGTCAGAGACTATGGTGGTGTATTATTGCTACTTACAACACCCCGATTCACTTCATTTCCTGTTATACCTACGTGTGTTACAATTGGCGTGTTAAAGAGAAGCATGGGTACGTTATATCGGGGGTTTACGTAACAATGGAATAGTCAAGGCACCAAACCACATGCAAAAGCAATGGCCAGTCAGATATCGCCAACGCATAGAAAAATAGTCATCCGAGCAAAATTCAGATTCTGGGGGTGTCTGGTGACTGGCACTGGCATTACCATTATCATGTAGTACTAAATGTTCACGGTCCTACCGAAGAATTCGCAATTCCATAGGCAAGACAACATAAAATCTCAGACGTTGCATACATTATCTTACAATGTGTTGGACCCTGAAGTACTGCCACGTCGATTTGGACTTTAATTCAGCAGGCAGATTAGTCTGCAATATGTTTTAATTCATTCTCTGATTTCTCACGGGCTGGTTAAGATTCACTCGTTTGGTGCTCCATGCATGGGTTAGTTTTGATTTCATTTGATTTTTTTTTCTTGTAACTTGGTGCGCCCTATTAATTAATTCTGAACATGTACATATTTGTTTTCCTTTCAGACTTGACCTGAATTGAATTTCTTTCCTGGTGGTACGAGAGTGACGGTGTCAACCGGCTTTAAGAGTCATCCTGGGTTTAGTTGAGCCTGTCCAAATATCTCCTTTCGCCAGATTTTAATTGTGCCACATTTGGTTATGTCATCATTCTGTACAAATAGCGTTTCATGCATTGTACTTCTTATATTTACAAACATTTCCTTTATTAATGGGTTACAGTCACAGTCGCGTTCTATCCATGTACCAAAACTTAACATTTTGAACACATATATTGCAGTACAAATACAATTAAAAGTGACGGGCCCAACATTGTGTATAACTGAGTTCTGTTTTTTTATTTTTTATTGCACAGTTGCAAAACATATCTGGTCCAGGAATCGGAAAAAATTAGAGTAGGCGCTACATTGCTGTCATGAAGGAAATCCTGATTTTATTTTCTACTTTCTACAGATAAATATCAGTAGCATTAAATGAGTCCCAAAAGTTCATCCGATCTCCCAACGTGTCAATCATTTGTAAGTGGTTCTTCGTCCAATTTGAACCACTGGAAAGGCTTTTTATCAATTGGTGTCCACTCCACATCATTGTATGCACCCTTTGGAATACTATTGAGAAAAAGTGACACACATTAAAACCAAAAGTCCACGGAAATGCCCAATTTGTTAACTTTCAAAAATACATCGAACAGCAAAATATTTTTATAAAAAATTAATTACCCTGTCTCAGCAAAGGAACTCCAGAGGCGAATCATCATCCGTGAAAAATTAAAATCCTTTGAGTCCGTCGGAATATACGGGAACGGTAGATTATGACGATATGGGAAAAGATACTGGAGTTCATCCGCATGACTCGCACCTAAAATTAAAATTAATTAAAAACATTGGGTATGTTAAAAAATTATAAAAAATTAATCTGGTAATTAGTGAGGAATTTTTTTTTGAACTCACCCAAGAATTTTTCTGGTCCATACTCGATCAAAGCAGCCTGAGCGTTGCTCACATCAGATTCTTTATTGAAGTAAAACAAAAATATTTTCTTGTCTGTCATGTTTTTCTCCTTGAGATTTTCTAAATGATATCCAGCACTCGCTGCCGTAGGATGAACGAATAATCTGTCTGAAAGTAAAGCTGTAAAATTCGGTTCAGTCTCACGACTAACATTGGCTTGTCCAAGATAAAATGTTCGAGCAGCTGAGGAAATTCTTTCGGGGTCATTGAGTCCAGGAATTTTATCTAGAGCGAGAATTGGGATTGCGACCAAGTCCCAAAAATTATTGAACATATAGGTTTGTTCCGGGGACATCAAGATGGCTGAAATTATGTAAAGTTAATTAATAAAAACCGTAAAATAAAAATGCACGTAAAAAAATATTACGTACGTAGTGAAAAGCCCAATGCTTCCGCGGACGTCACACCGAGCATGAGAGTGGCTGGATTAATCTTCCCAGCACGAAGGAGGTTCAATGGTGTATCGGGTAAAGCAATGTCACCAATTAAACCTGGTTGTTCAACACTGTATGTGAACATCATGTCATGGCTTGAGAGGACGAGGGTGTCACCGTTCATATTTCTGAAACACTGCACAATGTCTGTTGTGGAATTCACCGGACAATTCAATTTTCTGGCCAGCGTGACTGCTTGGTCGAGCGGGTACTGTGTAAATATAGATGGCATGATCAGCTCACCACTTTGACCGATGGCTTGATGGAAAAGACCTACAAAAATAAAAGTACTGGAATCAGAAAATCTCAAAGAACCTAAAATCGGGAAATTCAATAATTTGTGATTACCAGCACTCAATGGAGATATAAGATGAGCGGACACTGCCATAGAGCCAAAACTGTTTCCAAAAATGGTGACCTTTTGATTATCCCCTCCAAATGCATCAATGCTTTCTTGAACCCATCGAAGTGCCATGACTTGGTCTTTTAGCCCTTGATTACCCCGAGCATCAGAATCCAACGTATTCAGATTTCCCAGAACTCCGAGCCTGTAGTTAAACGTGATCAGGATAATGTCTTGATCCAGAAAATAGTCTGCACGGTAGCGTGAGCCGCTTTCATAAGGTCCCCCGCCATGAATGTAAAACATGACTGGTAATTTCCCTGTAGTCTAGAAATTAGATGAAAAAGTCAGTCAGAAATGGCGTATGTCTACCGCACCGCTGCGCTGGCACGAGGTTTCCGAATTTACGCGGTACTTTCAATCTTACCTTCGGTGTGTAAATATTAACGTAGAGACAATCCTCTGATCCTGTTGTAACCAGTTCAGGAGTAAATAAATCCCGTTGCAAACACTCTGGTTTGAGTTGAGTTCCATCTAACGTCCCATTCCAAGCTTGAGGTGGAAGTGGAGACTAAAAATGATAAAGTCATATTGAAATAAAAATAAAAATAAATCTAACAAAGGTGTCCTCCGACACATTCGTGTTTTTATTAAGAAAAATTACCTGAAATCGCAATTCCCCGAGTGGTGGCGTTGCGTACGGAACTCCCATAAACGCCATATATTCCCGTGCTTCACGCGTAATCATCCATCTTCCTAAAATTGGCCCAATCGCTGCTTCGACACGCGGTTGGTTTCTATAATGTTTATTTCCCTCGATTTTTGAGATACTCGCACCATTGCAAATATTTGTAATTGTGATTTGAATTAATACTAAAAGTGTCAGAGCTTTCTTCATATTGAAAATTTTAAATTAATTTTTTTACTATGTGTGTTTTTTTTTATTAAAACTCGACTCTCTATGAAATGAAATGAGGTGAAATGTGAATTAAATTCGTTAAGGTCAGGTTATTATTATATAGCAATATTTACTGACAGGATTAAACTTAATCACAACACCAAATGATTGATGAAGAATCACGGGGCCACTCATATACTGCTCCTGTTCCCTATAATTTGAATCACGAACAGGCAGATGGATTTTATGAATTGATTTCTCATGACACGGATTATAATATCACTTCAATACTCCTGATTAAAATTGACTCATAGTCATAACGCAAAAGCACGTGCGAAACCTACACCAGATGATCCCGACCCCATCATCAAATGTTTGTCAATTTATACGAAAAACATTTTTAGCTATTTTTGAATTGACCTTGCGTAAAATAATCCATTTCACCATTGGTTGTGAACACAATAAAGAAGTACTTTTCCCCCATCTCATCCATATACCCAGGCAGGTTAGCTTGGGCTATTGCGTAACGCGCGTGAAAGTATTTTTTTTCAAACCACGGCCCAGGTTAATGTGACTCAAGAATATAAAATATGACTGGTAATTTCCCTGTAGTCTGAAAATTTCTGATGGGGCTATATCAGGAGTTGATAAGAAACTTTTAAAAAATACACGACAAGGATAAATAATTGAATCATAGCGAATTTGGCGTTGTGAGACAGAAAAACGGATTTTAATGTTATAATAGGTCATAATTATTATATTCTATTATAATATAATTATAATAATAATGAATTTATTCAACTCAAGATGATTTGACCTTACGGTCCCTACATCTATTTACAAACAAATTCAAGAAAAGTTGTATTAATTAAAAATACATTACAATACTACACTTACAGCATATTATCAATTGGAGCTCTGTACCCTTCAATAAGTTCGACAAGATCACAATGTAGATTTAGAATTATCCCTTAGCATAATCTCGTGAGATATGCGTAGCGTCACAATAATTCACGGTTAATCACATTTATTTTGGTTTGAAATTATTTTTCAATCAATATTTGTGAAAATAAAAATGTTAGTTAAAATAATTTATAACATGCATTCAAGTGTTCTGTTTGAATTATTTGGACTGAGACTAATTATTTGTGAACAAAATGTAAATAATTTCTCTTTAGAAAAAGGTTTAATCTTCATAATTTAATTACTGGGTTTCGACAATTTTGGCGATCTAGATAAACCATTCCACCCCTTACCCTATTGCATGAATTCTATACCTGTGCTATGGGTCGAAGACAAGGCCAATACGATTCACAATTCCTTCATGAATCGTCAGTTCATATTTTTTATCCTAATTCTTGTTTCTGGATTATTTTCTGTAGTAGTGGATGAATTCTTACACGAGTATTATTATCTACAGGTCTGAGCAGTCCGTACTCTTCAAGAATTCTTACGCCATCAATTGTATTACATTCAATACAATCATCAAATGATAAATCCATCGGATTGGCCGGATCACGAAGCTTAATAATCTGCATTACTTTGATTGCTTCATGTCCAGTATTCTCTTCTTCAATTTTACGTCTTGTTATGTTCCACACAACTTCAATAGTATGCTCATATTTGTCACTGTGTTGGGATTGGGATTTATCCTGAAATTCAGCTGAGTATTGTTTAAACAATTCCAAGTATTCCTTAATGCCACAATTACCTTCGATTGATTTTGAATCTCTCGTTTGCTTGATTAAATATTGGGTGGCGTAGTGTAGAGCCAAGGGGAAACGATGAAGTTTATCGGCTAATAGGCCTGCTAATTCATTGTCAACCAAAGGGATAGAACCACGAATTAGCTTAATAGCTTCGTCTGGCTTGAATGCATGCAAGTAAATAGGATAATACCATGTGTCTTTAAAATCCAATGGCTGGGTAGATAGAACCAAAATGTCAAACACCTTGCGACGAAGCTCTTCAAAAAGACAAAGAAGGTAATTTCCATGTCCTTCGATTCCTCGGACGATCCCGACGTCAACTTTGGGTCGACGAATGATAACTAGGTACTTCTCCTGTCTCAGTAAACTGGCCAAATTCCTCAATTGTAATTCCAATTCATGAAACGAATTTGAGCAATGGCCATGGATTTCATCAGGACATAAATTAATAATGTTAAGCCACGAATGTAAATTCATGTCGTCAAATGTGCCTGATATTTTGAGAATAGACAATTCCATTGATTCCTTCGTGTCAGCATTGATCCAAATCACACCGTTATATTGGTCACCATAGGTCTGAATGTACTTCATTGCGAGCATGGTTTTCCCAACTCCAGACATTCCAATTATGTTTACGATTTGGAGGTCGTTCTTTAGTTTTAGATGCATTTCCATCAATTCTTGTCGTCGAATTTCAGGAATACTTGATTGTATTTGGCGACATTCGTCAATTCCAATTTGAGCATTCTCAACTGGGCTGGATTTAATTTTTACGGCCTCTTGAATTCTCTCGTAATGTTTCAGACTGTGTTTGATGATTTCCTCTCGCTTCTCTCTTGGGCACGGTGAGGACTTCCCTATTTTCAATAGTGAACCAGCCAATCGATACAAAGTTGGTACAATGTCAAATATAGAGTCCAAAGAGTGATAACGCAGTCGATCAATGAGTTGGTCATTTAATTGTAATATTGAATTGTAGCTCGGCTCACTCATGTCATGGCACAGACTTATTATTTTAATGCAGTCCAACTCTAATGTATGGATTCCATACGGTCCGAACACTTCGTCGAACTTGTTGGACGTGTCTTGAAAGATTATAGTAGAGTCTTTACTCCCGAGATGAACATTTTCGCACAAGCGTATTCCAACTCTTGGGTAATTGTGAACAAGGTCATTGTAATTCAATGCAGATTTCCAAATCGTATAAGAGTGTTCTAGGGTATCCGGTCGTTTTGTCAAGATCTCCAAGCAGTCCTTCAACAACTTCTTTAATAACTCAGGATCAATAGAGTTATTCCAAATTCGGATGACCTGCTGGACTAACCGATGAATGCTGATCATCCCGTCGTCCAATTCTACCATTGAGTACTCTGTAAGAAGCAACAATGAATTTTCAGAAGTCTCTGTACTATAAATCGATTCCAAAATGTCACAGTTTATACTGTCGTTGTTGAAGTAAGCAAGAATGTTCATAATTCTTTCAGCTGATGATCCATACGTTTCATCTTGAGACATCGTTTTCATTGTAGTTGTCCATGTGCGAAGAACGGTTTCCTCATAATCATCAGCTGTCCCTGAATCTAGTATGCTCCGAATTTTTGAATTATCTTGGAGCAAAGTCAAATATTCTTGAATTGGATTTATTATTCGAGCAAATTTCTGCTTCCGTTTCACCAAATTGTGAATATATGAAATTGATTGTTGAATAGCTAATGGAAGACCTTGTAGCTGACCAACTATACTGTATGCCATCGATATGTCTACTTTAGTTTGTAATTTCAATTTTGTCGTCATAAGTTTAGTCATATCATCAAAACTGGGCACTCCCAGTTTGAAATCCTCTATTTTCTCGTCTAGCCCTTCCTTTCTACTCGTCATTAACACGTACGGTTTATTAATGCTGGTTCCAAGAGTCAATGGCAGGAATTTGTCAACAACTCCTGTATATTTCTCAACATTGTCAAATACAAACAAGCTTTTCTTATTTGAGAAAAATTCAAATATCTTCGTCATATTTGCTTCCCGTTTGTTCCAATCCTCCAGTTGAATGTTAACCTTCCCAGAGGACGCAAGATTTTCGAATGAATTCTGAATTTGTTGTTCATCATCTGCTTTAATCCAAATGACATTCCCATCAAAATAGTCACAGTTATCCCAAGCATATTTCCGTACGAGTGTTGTTTTTCCAACTCCGCCAAGCCCCCACACGCAAGTCAGTTGAGACGTTATTGGAATTTTCTTTTCACGCCCGGCATTTCGTGTCACGCATGTGTGTAGCTGACCGAACACAACATCTCTCCCAATTACATCTAGCTGTGGTTGAACCAGACCGAAGCACACTCCTGTTTTAGTGTTCACAGAGTCCTGGTTAGATGCGCTGGACAGTGCTTCTGGAGTCATGATTCCGAGATTTAAACTCTGATTGGGACTTGGAGTTGTTCGTAAGTGTCCTAAGTACCCCTCTCGTTCCAGAACCAATATCGAGTCTGCAATAGTGTAAGGTTTTCATAACAAATGTACACACAACGTGGGCCAGAATAAACGATCACATTTTTCCTGACTCTGTAATTTGTAATTGCTAACTAACTGTAAACTAAATGAGGATATATTCTTGCAATGATTTTACGCTCATGCTTTTTCCCACATTTTGCGCACTGACAAATTTTTCGATAATTGAAAATGTAAATGAAAATCCAATTACAATTACGTAATTGTAATTAATATCTTTCAACACAGCCAATTACTTGTAATTGTAGTTAAATACTTTGAGAAAAAATGCCATGTAATTGTAATTGTAATTTATTATTGTCAAAAAAAAGTCAAGTAATTTGTAATTTGTATATAATTATATACATTTTGAAAGTAATTGACCCAACTCTACCCTAGCTGTGGAACATGTGGAATTGAATGAAAATGTACAATCCACTCTGAGTATATGTTTAAAAGTGTGTTTCTGACCTGCAAGCGAGTTCATTTGAAGACTCTTTAACGTACTAACGAGCCTATCAACCGTTGGAGGACACTCTGATGAACTTCGCGCTATCCATTTTGTTAGCATAACAGTGTAAAACGTGTAGTGATTTTCGGGCATACTAATTGAGTCAGCAAGAGATAGTTTGAGTGCCGAATACAATTCAAGTTTCCTTGTGCAAAGATCAAAGTCCTCCTTCATTTTCATCGCAATTGTGTGGACATCCGTCTTCATAATCACTAATAAAATTAAACAAAAAAATACAAAAAAATAAGTGAACTGAAAAGTTGTCGGATGCCATTTTCTAAACAGCTTCAGTTATAAGTGTTTAAAAATAATGTTTTAAATTGCAGGAGAGATTCACTGATGGGAAATGGGTACGTCAATTGGAACGGTGTATAGGAATTTCAACCAAAATGTTTTACACACCTGTTGGCTTAGCCGGTGGTGATGATAACTCCATGGTCGGTAATTGAGATCCTAACGGTTGAATCTGTTTCGGTGATCTAGGTCTCTCCAACTGTGTGTCCATCTCATGAATATTTAGAATGTCATACGTTTCTTTCTTTCATAATTTCAAGCAATCACTTCATAAATATTTTCGGTACAGGATCAGTAGAATTGTGATCGAAATACAGAAATGCAAAAGAATGGACTAAAAGATGCCGTATGCGCAATATGTTTTGCAAAATGTTATCTGGTGATACAACTCACAATATCATAAGAATTAATTTTTTTTAGACTTGCCTAACCAGAGTTCTCACTCTTTGGAAGCAAAAACGAGTTATCTGTATTGATTTATGGATGGACAAGTCGTAGACTCTCTCTCAGGAGTGGTATCTCTGGTCTGCGCAAATAAAGGCGACCCAAATTGGAAAATATTCTCAAGTGGTTATACCGGATTTCGTCTAATGGAAGCCCGGGCTTCCAATAGATTTGTAAAATCGGAAATCTGGACCGGCCTGTATTGACCCGGTTTCTAACAGAGACCGGCTTCAATTTACCAAACAGGAAGCCTGGCCCGGCTTTTGTTAGAGAACCGGCATGTATTGGAGACAGGCTTCTATTAGAGAAAATACGGTAATTATAAAGTGATAAGCATAGCAAATTGAAGCGAATTTTTAGCCCAAGTAATATAAAACTACTCACTCTGGCTCTCACATTACGGTTCTAAAGTGATAGGCAAAAAAAATATTAACTACATATTATTTGTTATCAATGCAAATATTATAGGCACCACCGGGTTCACCAGCAGGTAAGTTACCTAAAAGGACGAACTACATAAAATGATTTGATATTGAAATCTGCTCAAAACAACAATAATTTATTACATAGTCTTGATAGAAGTGTAAAAATACTTGACAAGACTCCTATGAATACAATTCAGAGAAATTACTATCATTTATTTATGACAACAGAAGTTAGGAGAATTGATTCCGCTCTTTTTGGAACGAATGTTTTAATCTGTAAAGAGCAAGTGTTGTCTTCACAATGTGTGGCATGGCGAACAACGCATCACAACACTTCCCACGAACTGAACTGCTGATTCATTACCATTGTGCATCCCGCATCGCATAGCATATCAAATCTTCTAAGGCATTAGGCAGAAATTGAATGCCAAACTAATAGTACATCCGTCCAAATGCAAATGTCAGGTATTTTCCTATAGAGATATAGCACTGAACGGAAATGCTGTGGGAGGATAGTAAGGCTTTAGATAAATTTTGACATGAAATTGAAATGGTGGAGGTAGATATACGTGTGCGTGTGCTTACATGCAGAACATGGTAGAACATCTCTGCCGCGTTATGAGAGTAATTAATGATTACGCTTGTTCTTTATATAGATTCTTATGCCAGTTTAGGAAGGAAAGGAGCACCGGAAATACTCCTTCTAATGAGAATGTTTAATGCAAAATGTTATGTGCAAATGGTAATTTTTTTTAAAACTCGACTGTCTGCCGATCTGCGATGAAATGTAAATTAAATTTGTTAAGGTCAGGCTGTTATTATATAGCATCATTTGCTGACAAGACAACACCAAATGATTGATGAAGAATCACGGGGCCACACATGAACTCCACCTGTTCCCTATAATTTGGAACGCGAACATATAGGCAGATGGACTTTAATAATTGATTTCTCATGACAAAGATAATAATATCATTCCACACTGTACTCCTGATTAAAATTGACTCATAACACAAAAGCACGCGCTTTCACCGCCTGACTGCTTAAAGTGCTCAATTTATATTTGCCAGCATATGAGAAAATCTCATGATTGATTTGTTCGATTTATGATTTTGTATGAAATGAAATATCGCCCGGAGTTATTCATTAACACTACGATTTATTACATTAATTTATTAAACACATGTTGAACACAAACGCTAAAAAATCAATGCAGCGGTGGGATTTGAATTAATTAATTAATCAGGGAAGAATTGATATGAATAACATTATTAGTTTTCAAGAGTCGAGCACAAGGAGAATTATGAGTTGGTCTCATTTTGTCAATGCAGTCAGTGAGTGTATTGTGGAGATGGACTGTGGAATTGATTTCAGACAGAGTCATCTTCTGGAAACATTCAAAAATCCCGCGAATGAATGGTTCCCAATTCACTTTTAGAAAACTTCCTGATGCTCCATGTACAATCTCAATTTTTGGATTTTTACAGTCCAACACATTGCATGAAGAGTAGAAAAAATTTTGTGAACAATTCAAGAGTTTCATTTCTTCCGGATGGTAATGAAAATAAATGTTGAAAAAATCCTACGGAAAAATCTCAGGTAAATGGTGATGATAGGATGAACAAAATTGCGAATTAAATTAATTAATTGTTTTTACTTTAACCGTACTTACTTGATCCGATTTAATTACTTTCCAAAATCTGTTTACTGTCTCACGAATTTGACTAAAAAATTGACTTTCCCGCATCCGTGTCAAATTGAGGAGAATAACTCCTGCATTGATTCCTGACTGTCCGTATACCTCTTTGTAACCGTTAATTTCAAATATGTACCAATCTCTAGACAGTCCGCCCCAATTATTTTCTGTAAAGCCATCAAATTCTTTCCATATTTTCTTCGGATTCGTTAAAAATACTGTGTCAGTGTCCAAATACAATACGGAGGTCAAATTTGGGAGCATTTGCGGCAGAAACACCGTTACGGTTGCACAAGGTTTGTACAGGGCATAGAAATTCTCGAAACCTGTAAAAATAAATAAATACCTAATCGTTCGTGTTTAATGCATTTTCAACATTTCAACCGTAAATTTTTGGCCTAAGGATTTGGCTTTTGGCTAGCTCACCTGGAGGATATATGACAGGCCTGTAAGTTAAATGAACAAGATGACGATACACTCGACCCCATGACTCATCTTGATTCAGAAGATTTTGGAGTTGATTGAATGTGGCATTTGAGTCTGAGAAAATAATGAACTCGATGCAGTCGTCATTCTGATCCTCATTCTGATCCTTGACCTTGTAAAATTTGCTCATAAGGGCAATGGACTTTATTAGAACGTGGACTTGACGAAGCTGAGTTTCAATGTTCCCACTGTGAATGCTTGTCCAATTCTTATAAGTGGCTTTGTCTGGAGGTATCGCCCCACAGATGGCAGTTGTTAATGTTATATTACAAGTCCGTTGTCCATGTGAATGTGAATGGGGCCGTGCCCTCTGCTTGGACTTGGACCAATTCGAGTCAACACGAAAATCCACGTAGAGAACGAGTAGAACTAAGAGGAAAATGGAGTAAAGAATGACTGCGTATGGGAAACAAGCCCGCCGTGGTCTCCATTTTGTTTGCAGCATCTCACAAAATGTTATCAACTGAAACACGATATAAAATGTTCGTTATCTTTGTGGCTACTGAGGAATTTTGAATGTGTAGGTACTTGTCCGACCTTCTCAATCTCACTCAACACAAAAAAAGCCAAAAAGAAGGACAACCAATTTTGTTCGTTTGTTTATTTTGCCGCTTGGAGCAGTAGATAACCAATGGAGAAGAAAAACAATTATGCGATCATTAGACCCAATTATTTTGCAGAAAAATATGCTTTTCAAGTCCATAAGATTGTACTGAAAAATCTTCACTCAATTGGTTGCCTGCTGACAGATTTCAATTTCAGCTCAACGAAAAGCAACCAATTACAACTTCATTCGCATTATTTCAAAAAAATTATATTTAATAGCTGGAATACATGGATATTTTAACTTAATTGAATACTTAATCCGTTTTCGTGTTTTTTCCTTGAGGAGTTTCCATTATTGCATGTACAATATTAGGCGTACCGCTTTCTAATCGAATGTCGAAATGTTTTTTTCAAAAACAAAGTCGTAAATGTTTTATTGTAACACCTGTTATTACTGCTCGTACGTGGCGCAAGAAAGAGGAGAGTTTTGAACTACTTAAGCCCATTGTTCTAAACAAAGGGTTAAATAAAAATTGACCCACTTATTACTTTAATGTCAATTAAGTTTTCTTTTATTCAGATGAATATAACCATGCAGATCAACAATTCCGTGACAAATCAATATGACCTGACCAACATAAATCAATCAATTAGGATTAGAAAGAGTTCTGTAAAATAAATAAAATTGTATTGAAATATGTAAACCTTTAATTGGCACTGTCTTTCTTTTCTTCCTTTTGTTTTTCTGGTGGGGTTGCCGGTTTGTCATCTCCAGGCAAATTGGAAATATCGTCATCAGACTCCGGAAAATGAAAATCGGTTGTTTTCGTGCAAAGGCCGCATGCTATATTCAATCGTAACTTTTTCCGTCTTCGTTCATCAATTTGACGGTATGCTTCAAGTCCCCTCTCCTCTCCTAATAATTCCGACAAATGTAGCAACTCGTAATTGTAGACGCCTGCTCCGGGATAAGTAGTTAATGGTACGTGTCCGGGCGTCTGTCGTCGACGTCGACCTCTAGCTCCAAACATTTTGCTGCCTTTGGTTTTGCTCACACGGGAGAGTCATTGCATGTATACCGGTATCCAGAACAGACATATTTCTTTCTAGTCTTAGGGCATGCCCTGGCCATAATTCAATAGAATTTTGTTGCAAAAATTACAATTATGTTTGAACCGACGAGATTTGATTGGTAAGGGCATGCCCTGGGACCTGAAAAAAATGTCGGTACTGGTACTGGTACACATACTGTACAAGGACTCTCCCTTGTGTGAATACGAAGAAACTTATTTCTTTGCTGTTGTGTTGACTTCGCGTGCCTGAAAGTGAATGCAATATGTCACAATGAATGTCTGTCGCACTCGTACTGGATCGCCTTTCACCACGTCATAAAATTTCCACATAGCTACTTCGATATGTCATTGTTTTTTCTTAGCAAGTAAATACTTTTATTTATTATACGTGGCTTAATGCCATTCATGTTGATTTCAAAGGAGACATATGACTTAATCTGTGACTGCCACCGGCTGGCACTACCATACCATGTATTACAAATTCCTCAAGGTCCCACCAAATATTTCGAAACTACCAACACTGAACTTATCCCTTCAGTAGTAGCACATATCATCTTAAAATTAGTGGGACCCTAGAAAACTGCCACGTCACGGGTCGACTTGGAATTTATTTCAACAGGTAGTTTAGTGTGCAATTTCATTCTCTAGGTTGTCACGGGGTGGTACAGGTCAACTTATTTGGTGGTGCCGTCCTGGGTTAGTTTTGATTTTGAATTGATTTTTCTCCCTGTTAATTTACTCTGTAGGAAATATTGTACGTATGGTGTATCTGTTACAGTGCCGGCGTGAGGTTTGGGACGGCCTGAGGAAAGTTCTCGGACTTTTGGACACGAACGCCCGCGCGCGATAGCGCGGTCCCCGCGGAGAGGCCGCCGGAGGCGAAGAAAAAATTTCAACTATTTTTAACACAGGTCGCATGTAAGAGTTACTTTTAGTGCTAAAATTTGGAAGAAATGGCGTGTTTATTCCAAGAATTGCAACGAACTTGGGTGTCCAATTTCGTCTTTTGCTTTGAATCGAACCGTCTAATGCAATGCCGAAACCTTAGCACTGTTGTGTACGGCAAGTGGCAAGGGAAACGGAAGTTAGAAAAACAGCAATTGGGCCCGCAGGGCCCGAAAAAATTTCAGATGAGTCACGTATATTCGACATTAGGGCTAACGTTAATTTAAGTTTTTTTTTAAGTTTAACTCAACCTGATCTAGTCCATTTTTCAATTTTGTACGGCCGACAAAGTTGTACGGCCTGAGATTTTACCTCACCTGAACTCACCGTCACGCCGGCGCTGATCTGTTAATTAATTCTGAATATGCATTTGTATTAATTTCAGTCCCACCCGAATTCATTTCTTGTTCCTGGAGGTACAGGGGTCAATCAGCTTTAATATTCCTTCTTGTCCAAGCAAAAATTGTGCCAAACCCCAGTATCCGTTTTGCCACGGTGGCAAATATGTCATCATTCTGTACAATTAGCGTGTCATGCATTGTATTTCTTATACATTTGTCAACACATCCTGGATTAGTGGGTCAAAATCTCTCGTCCGCATCGTCGTTGGAGATTCCAGGAAAAATCAACTGTGTTCTATTGATGTCGTAACAAAATTCAACGTTTTACACTCTTGTATTGTACAAATTAAATTAATAAATATTTTAAAGGACCAAATTCTATTGCGTACAGCCTGGTTGTGTTCTTTTATTTTTTCTAACGGCTAGTCGTATTGTATTCACTAGTATGCATATGTTGTTTTGGACGCTGTCCCACGAATTGAACAACAATATTCGCGAAAATTTTTCTGTACAACGGCATGTACCGACACACATCTGTGGACACCAATCCAGGGCAAACAGCATATGTCGCGAATCCGGTCCCCTCCAATCTTCTACCCAGTTCAGCCAAAAATAGTGCAATTGCAAATTTTGAATTGTTGTATGGTTTAAAAATCATTCTAAGTTTTACGAATGAGTAAACAGATTTATTCCCTTGGACATGCAGATTCAGATCTTCCAAATCTAATTCTTCCAACATCATTAAAGTAGAGCATACGGTCACGACCCCGACATTTTCAAAATGGAAAGAATTAGTCTATTTCAAAATTTTGAAGAAAAAGAACTTGTTTATTTCAAAATTTTGAAAAAAACATCAAAAATTTACCGACTAGGAGTTCCATTCTTGAGAGAACTTAAAAGAAGATTCGTGAGAAGAAAATGACCCAAGTGATTGACCCCAAAATGGATTTCGTGACCATCTTTGGTGTACTCCACATTTTGTCGCGTTGTGTAAATCCCGGCGTTATTGATGAGAATGTGAATAGACTGGAATCTTGATTTGACCTCTGAGGCCAATTTTCTGACTGAAGACAAATCCGCAAGGTCATCCAAATCTGCGAACAAATTGAAAAAAATGTAAAATAAATAAATTAACTGGAGAATTTCTGGCCCACCCTGTATATATTTGTTAAACTTACTACTTTTTCAGACCCAGTCACCGTTTTGATTTCCTCGAGTGTTTTTCGACCTTCAATCAATGATTTCGACAAGCCATAATTACTGTAGCCCCTTTCCTGGCAAATTCAAGTGCTGTATATTTTCCTAGTCCAGTATTGGCTCCCGTCACAATCACTGTTTTTCCTTCTACACTTTCTTCATTTGGATTTCCACGTCCACCAAAAATCCGTACTAGTCTATGTATGAAATATTCAAAAACTAAATACAAAAGTTTTAATATGAGAGAAAATCTTTGATCGACCATTTTTAATTTTTAAAAAATTGATTAAGTTCGACATGAATAAATAATCGGCGACTTAAATAGTCAATTGTATATTTTTGAGTTTTCGACGACAACTGGTAGGAGTCCGATTAAATTTAACTTTTAAAGAATTACAAATGAATGGGTTGTATTGTAGCATGTGGTGGGGTTATCAGAATTGAACCCTGAACTCTGCTCTGCACCGTTCAACCAAATATGGGAAAAAATTTCTATATTTATATGCACTTCCTGTTTATAATTTACCATGTCGTATGCAGTTGTATGATATCTCTGTGACTGTGACCCTGATTAAAACGTTAATCCTATCAATGACTCCTCACGTGATTCTTTACTCTCCGTAGAGTGCTATTATAAGATAAAATGTGAATTGCGTTTTTCTAATTGCATTAACAAACTCATTAAATGTAGAAATTAATTAACAACGTAAAATAAGGTAAAAATGGCGGCTAAATAAAATGTGACCCCAATTTCTGTGAGAAGCTCACGAATGTTTTGTACACGTGCTAGGTGCGTGCGGCGTTCAATTGAAGAAAGAAGGGTCAATGTCCAAAGTTTTAATTTTCGAACATGCGGTAGCACGATGACAATATGCGTCAATATTTTTAATAACAATTACGGGTTTGTATTCATTCACTACTATTTACCGAGTTTGAAATTTACTGGAAGTAATTTCACAATAAAACTACTAGCAATAACAATAACCAATCGAATATTGTCAACATAGAAAAATAGTCTTCCGGTAAAAAATAAGTGTCTGGGCAGTATGGTGACTGGCACCGGCCGCGGCCGGCATTTATTTTGTCGTACTCTGTATTGAGGGTCCTACCAAATATTTCACATCTCCTAACAAGAAGCACTACTCGTAGTGACAACAGTTGTAACAGTCTCTCAAAATTACATGCATGACCCTGAACCACTGCTCACCGCCACGTCGACTTGGGTTCAATTTCAGCAGCTTAGCCTCCAATATGTTTCAATTCATTCTTTGGTTTGTCGCAGGCGAATCAATATCCCTTTATTCCCTACTCTCATAATTGGTAAGTCTCGATTTAATTTTTTGACAACATCACAGCCATAAATATTCGGTCAAAATTAACATCATGATATTAAAATTATATTTTATTGCAATTTTAAATTTGACCCAATTTTATTAATTATCTTTATTAATAATCTCAAACTATTCTCGAACCGTCCATTACACAATTTGTTGAGCACATATTTTCTGTGCTGTTGCTGGCTCGTACGAATGTGGTTTTCATATATTTTTCACCAGTCACCGCGTTAAATTATTTCTTAATATTTTATTCTTCAGGTCAGGTTTAGCTTGTTGTACCCAATTGTACCGGAACAAAATGAACGTATTCAAGGTATGAGGACAAGGACAATAAAAGGACCATCAGAGTGCGGAATGGATTAATTCGTACCTACAAATTGGTGTTCGTCGTACAATCTTTTTAGTTCCTGCTCACACATTGGGTAAGTTTTAAGAAATATAATTATTATATTTATTCGACAACTTCGCAGATATCTGATACTAGATAAATTATTTTCTGTTAATCAATTCCAAATATTTGTTTTCTTTTCTCAGATTTAACCGGAATTGGTGTTTATTCTGTGTGCTACCGGCACCAATAAATTGTGAATATTTTGCTGGTGGTAACGGAAATAAGTTTACGACCTCCACACAAAAACACACTGGTTCCAAATGTGCGTATGCCGATTATGTCATCATTCTGTACAATGAGCGTGTCAAGCCTTGTACTTCTCATATTTGTCAACATTGCCCGGATTAATGAGGCACAGTGTCCGCGTCGTTGTCGAAGATTCCAATCTTGTTCTATTGTTGTTATACCAAAACTAAACATTATGTTATGCAACTGTATTGTACAAATAAAACTACTATATATTATCTTAGTCAACTTTACAAAAATATATTTACTTTCTCGACATTTGCATAATTACACATTTATTATAAATGAAATCCTAATTAGCAAAAGCAGTCAATGGAATTTGTATTTCCAACGTAGTATTACATCTCTATTGTATTGTTCTTGGACATCCATCCAGATTTATAGCCCAGGACTGAAGTTGTAAATATTCGGGTACAATCCCTTATTTGGGTACGTTAGCTGTGGTGCGACCTGAGTCCCACCATCCTCGAACTCTCTTCCCATAGTTTCATCGCTAGAATTTTTTCATCGTTCAATTTTTTATTGGCCACCCTGTACAATTTACTGAACCGGTAAAATTGTCCAGTCTCTTGTTCACAATTCTTGGATAGTGCGCAATATAATATCGTCTCGATTCCCTGCAATTCAATGTTATCAAATTTAGAAAAATTGATGGGTCAAAAAGTTGGGATTCACCTTGTACTTTACATTTACATTTACAGGGTGGTCAAAAAATAGAATATGTTTACCTGTTTTGGACGCAGTCCCATGAATTGAAGATTAATATACGCAAATATTTTTCTGTACCACGGCATGTAACGAAACACGTCTGTGGCTACCATTCCAGGGCAAACAGAATAAGTCGTAATTCCAGTACCTCCCAATCTTCTACCCAGTTCAGCGGAGAATAGAGCATTTGCAAATTTTGAATTATTGTATGGTTTGAAAATCATTCCAAGTTTTAGGAAAGAATAAACAGACTTGTTTCCTTCAACTTGTAGATTCAGGTCTTCCAAGTCCAACTCTTCCATCATCATGAAAGTAGAGGATACGGTCACGACACTAACATTTTCAAAAAATAAAAAAATAAAAAAACAATATTACAAAATTTTGAAAATGATTTTCAGCAAAACTGCATACAGTTGAAAAATGCTTACCGACTAGGAGTCCCGCTCTTAAGAGAACTTAAAAGAAGATTCGTCAGAAGAAAATGTCCCAGATGATTGACCCCAAAATGGATTTCGTGACCATCTTTGGTGTATTCCACATTTTGTCGCGTTGTGTAAATCCCAGCGTTATTGATGAGAATGTGAATAGACTGGAATCTTGATTTGACCTCTGAGGCAAATTTTCTGACTGAAGACAAATCCGCAAGGTCCAACTCCATCAAAATCTACAAATCAATTTCCATTTATTAAAAAAAGACATACTCATTTATTTTAGCGTTCCTCTAGGGCAATTGAAATTGTGCCCGCACTTTTTGGCCAACCCTGTATAGGTATCTTGCCATACTTACCACTTTTTCAGATCCAGTCACAGTTTTAATTTCCTCGAGTGTTTTTCGACCTTCAATTTGATTTCGACAAGCCATAATCACAGTAGCCCCTCTTCTGGCCAATTCAAGTGCTGTATATTTTCCAAGTCCGGTATTTGCTCCCGTCACAATCACAGTTTTTCCTTCTACGCTTTCTTCATTTGGATTTCCACGTCCACCGAAAATCCGTACAAGTCTTTGTATGAAATACTCAAAAACTAAATACAAAAGTCCTAGGACTGATAATCTTTGGTCCATCATTTTAGTTTAGTTTTTAAATTATTGCAAAAAATGTGGGCAAAAATCACTAATTATTTTTCAATAATTTAATTAATCACTAGATTAAATAGTCAATTGTGTATTTTGAGTATGAATTGTCAACTGGCAGCATGAGCCTATTGAGTATTGCACTTTTAAAGCATTACATGGCGTGGCATGGTGGTCTTATCAGAATTAAACCCTGAACTCTGCACCGTTCTCTCGCGTTCAGCAAAACACGAGTAAATATTTCTATAGGCATTTCCAGTTATAATTTATATCAGATGTGTGTTATCTGTGTGACCCTGATTAACGTCAATTCAATTAATGATTCCTATCGTGATTCTTTTACTCGGTGGACAATGCAGTTGTCAGATTAAAATGCCAATTGCACGTGAACTTTTTTGTAATTGTAAGCAAACTCATTGAATTCTGTACACCCACCTCGTACTTTGACTTCCAGACGTTAACATGAACCTAGCGTTGCAATAAAATTCCAATTGTTCATTCAAATGTTATGCAATCATATAATTAGTTACGTAAATAATAATAAAATTATTAATAGAGCGTTAACTTTTTTGGCAAGGTTGCATTCTGGAGTACATAGTGTATTTTAGTTCGTAGGTTTCAACACGCAGAAAATTGTAAGCGTCATTTTGCAATATCTCACGATTTTGAGAATTTTGACTGAACTTCGTGTGAAAATAGTTCCAATGCTTTTTCCGTCCAAAACTTTTTTTTGGCTCAATTCTGAAATATCTTGGTTATGTTTATTAATATAATTAATTTTATTAGTGAATTCAAGTTCATTCTAAAAAATAAAATGCATTGTACAATAGAAATGCTTTGTCTGAAATATTGACTACAGTAAAAAAAAATTGAGCAATGCAATTAATTAACATATCGTCGTGGGTTCTGGTCGTTCAAATTCATGCAAGTTGAACCAATTTTGCACTTTCTACCCACAAATCTGAAGCTAATTTTTCTGGTAAATTATTGTTGATCCCACTGTGAAGTCTATTCAGCCTATAAAATTTTCCACCTTCTGGAGCTTTGGACGATGTTGCTAAATAGAGCGTTGTTGCACATCCCTGTCAACACGAAAAAAATATTAGTTAATATTAACTAATTAATTTTTACAGGTAAGGGCAATTAGTAATTACTAATTAAAATAATTATTCATTACCTGTTCACTCGAGATACCAAAGAGTTGAGTTGTGATGTACACAATGAATCGTTGGACCCAAGGAGTATGTCGAAAAATTCCAGTCTCGACATAACCCGGGCAAAGGGAACAGGACACGACACCAGTGCCCTCTAGTCTTCTACTCAATTCTTTGGCGAAGAGACTATTCGCATATTTTGACACACCGTATGGCATTGCATTGAAAAAACTCCAGTCCTTTCGATTTCTCAACATTAAGTCATTCAATTTTAGGAATGGACGTGCAAATATTTGTAGAGTGGATGACACGTTGATAATTCTGTGCGAAAATAAAATATTCCATGTGTAAAAAATAAGTTATGGACCACCCTGTAAATTTCGTATTAATTACTGACCGACTAGAACTTCCTTGTTTGAGTTGATCCAGAAGTAAATTAGTGAGAAGGAAGTGTCCCAAATAATTTGTACCAAAATGAGACTCAAATCCATCAGTCGTTCCTTTCCAATTACCACTCGTGTCAAATATCCCAGCATTATTTACCAGAATGTCAACTTTTGGGTATTTGCCCTTTACGGTGGCAGCAAATCTTCGGACGCTGGCTAAGTCCGCCAAATCCAGTTCAATTAAATCCTGTTAATTTCAGAAAAAATTATTACAAAAAAATTGAAAATAAAAATTAAAAAAACAAAGACAAAAAATTTTTTTTTCTCCAAAAATCCTTACGAAATTCGCCGAACTCATTTTCCCCTTGAATTCATCGATAACTTTTTTTCCTTCTGTCAAATTCCGACATCCTAGGACGACAGTGGCTCCTCGTTTAGCAAGCTCAAAAGCAGTCGTTTTTCCAATCCCACTATTAGCACCTGTCACAATTGCAATAAATCCACGAATATTCCTCTGTGGGTATTTTGTATTCAATGTAAATCTTTCATAAGTATATCGAAGTATTTCAAAAAACATGGTCAACCAAAGGGTCAGTGTAGGATTTGCTAACCAGGGTTTTTCCATTTTTAATTATTAATAATAATATGAATAATTTTTTCAATGTAAAAAAAATGACAAAATCAAAATCAAATGGATTCGTAGTCGTAGTATGTACTGTTGTACTGATGCGAAATATTCACGTAAGTAGAAAACCTGTGCTTTGACACTTTACAAAATTTCACAAACAGCACAGTTCACAACAATTATTTTCTTTTGTGTTATGTTAAATTAATAAACTTTCTCATGGCGTGGACGTGTAGCATGGCCCGGGTCAATGAATTGGGTTTATAATGTACGTATGTATAGGTTGAAAGTTATAAACTCACTCTTATACACGTCAACCTTCAAAATAAATGAACGCGTATAAGCTGTTCCCCTAAGAATTTCTCTCATAAGATGAGATGAGGTAAGTAAGAAGTGGTATTTACCGTTTCTGTTAACAAGGGAGAGCATGAAACTGTAAAATTCATGTGGTCATACAGCATGTCACGAACATGTTCTGCTCTGCGTTGAGTTTTTACCCTTGAAAATTTCTTGATATTTTCAATCAAGAGACTAATGCTCGTGATTGTATACAAATCACAATAATGAAGTACAAAATTTTTAACAAGAGGTTTATTTTTTGTATTCCATGCAGTTGAAATTCCAATACAATTTTATTTTAATGGTTGAATTCAAAATGAGATGGATGGAATTGTTGCCTCAATAGAATTTCTGTTTCTAATGATGACATCGTACGGCCGATGGAGTGAAAGCAATGGATTTGGTTTTGCTTCTAGTGTCGGTGGGTTATTTGTATCAACATCGAAACGGAATTTCTGAAGGAGTCCTGCCAAAAATAGGAACATTTCATCTCTCGCCATATTCTCTCCAGGACACATACGTTTACCTAAGGCTTAATTGATATTAGTAGTTAGAGTTAGAGTACCCTATTAAATTAATATATAGTTAATCCTTGAACTCACCGACTGAAAATGCGTACATTCCATCACTTCCCTTGTACTGACCCTCGTCGTCAATAAAACTTTCTGGGCGGAAATTTTCTGGGTCTCCCCAAAATCCCTTGTCATAATTAATGGACCTCAAATTACCAATAATGTATTTTTTGGTATTGTGTAACCGTTGACCTCTACTGGTTCTGACGCCGCATGTGGTGCACCGAATGTTGTTGGGGTACTAAATCTGAGTGTTTCTGTAATCACAGCTTCCATGTAAGGCATTCTAGTACATTGTGATGAATTGACATGAAAGTGAAAAATTAAAGCGTCCTTGAGCGACTCTCTTATATTTTTAACTGTTACCTTGGCCTATCTGATAGGGATGGACTTCTGTCCGTCCGTTCCTACAACAGAATCCAGTTCAATGTGAACCTTTTCTTGTACATTTGGATGCATCATCAAATATAAGATGGTCCAACAAATGGATAAACCAGTCGCTCCTCCACCGGCAGCAAAAAGATCCAGTAGAACAGCGAACAAGTTCTGAAATTGACATTAATACACGAATTTTTAGGCGATTTTTTTAAGTATTTAATTAAGTACTGTGGTTAAATTACCTCCTTCTTCCTTATAAAAAGTTGAATTCGGGTCAGTCGTTAGTGCGATCTCTCTGAGGTAAACGTCAATGAAATCTCTTGGATTATTTATGTCCAAAGTCTTCTTGTGATCTTCAACAGCTTCTATAATGAATTCATAGACATCGTCTCTAGTGGCGATGAGTGATCCGAAACCAGATAGTTTTGGAAATGCTTTGGTGATCTAAGGCATCATCAAAAGCCGTAAAATCACCGTTGGGGAAAATTCGCTAAGTGAAAAAAAGTCACAGTATAAATGACACAAGATGCAACGAGAAAATCATCAATGTACGCAGTTGGTTCATTCCGAATAGATAGCGCGATGGCCGCCCAAACGACTATTCCGGAAGCATTCGGCAGGTTGAAAGGATGGGACGGCTGCGTTCGGGTCGGCCATCGTGCTATCTATTCGAAATGAACCAACTGTACTTTATTGAAACTTTTGTATGAGTCTTGCAACTGTTGGGTCATCATGAGAATACTTCACCCCAGATATAATGTACCAAAATGAATTGAACATTGCAGTTGTGATTCGTTCCTTGACGTCAAATGGTCGATTCAGTGCATTATTCCTAAACAGAAATTCAATGGAAATGTATAAAAACGATGGAGAATTGATTGCGGGTATGTATGCACGTCGCGCGCGTATATTCAGTCCTATTAGTTCATCAGAATTTATTTCTGACCCCGCTTGCTTGTCCTGTGTTTCTTGTACATGCAAGGTTATCAATTTGAACCTCAAGATGTCAATTTTTTATTCTATTTCCTAAGTAGAAGCCAACAAGTTGACATATGCAAGACTAGGCGTCTATTCCACAACGGCATACAGATAGTTCTATAATTATTTCCCAGGAAATTTTTTTAATCACTTACTTTATATTTAATTCAAAGAGTAGGTATGCAAATAATTTAGCTCACAAATCAACCAGAGCACTCCATTTTCAACTCCACAACGTTGAAGCCAACACGAACTAATTAAATTTTTAGATTTTGTTATAATCTTAAATGTGTAAAATTAGTTTTTTGTTTATTTTCAGCATTTAATTTTCCTCCCATAAGCGTCATGGTCAAATTAATTTTGTACCCTGCATTATTTCCAAGTGAGATTTTAGTTCTATTCACGACTGTTAGCTTAATATTCAATTTAGCTAGCGCTTGGCCACTTGAACCAACCGAGACTTGCGCTGAAATTTACAGTCAGGCTGATTTCATGGGACAAGTGTTATCGA
>JAQIXO010000221.1:0-27067 GCA_034700305.1 Protaphorura armata
GGGTCATGCGTATATATGCAGTTTTCGCCAAATATATCGCCAATATCGCGAAAATTCGCGACGGGTTCGCTAGTTAGCTATAATTTTTTTGAAATAAATTATTTTGTTTCAGACTTGTCCAGAAATAATCCAATCTTTGAGATTACATGACTTCTCCGACTTTACTCTGCATTTGGAAGGTCTCGTTGGAATCTACCAACTCAACGCGGATAAAAAAATCAAATCAAAAGCATTCATTGCACTCCAAGCATTGGAATCTGATTTAACGTCAATGGCTGGGACTTATTCACATGTTACGGACGGAGAAATTATTGTTATGAAAAGTCTCCTAGGGTTTTTACAACCTAGAAAAGGAGGACATCCTGTTAAATTAACATTCTACATAACACCTTATGAATTTCTTGATGTAAGTGCAAAAGCGATGCTTCCTGTCGATATTGCTACGATTGCTGAGAAGAAATTGGGCACAAGTGGAACGATCTCAATACAACCATTCAGTTCTCACAAATTACAAATGAATACGACAGTCACGGTGGTGCGACAGGATGGAAAGAGGTATTAACAGGACAGGAATTAACTTTGCGTGTGCCGGGAAGCATTATTAATCGAAATTATTTATATTCGGAAATCTGTATATCAGGATATAATATTTTGAATCGCTGTTCAGAAATTCTCACTGGTAATTTACTAGTAGACGTCGTCGAACCACGAATTTTTAATTTTAGTTCAGTTCCAATTCAATTATTTTTATTTTCTACTTAAATTACTTTGTGTTTTAAGGTTTACATTTTCTGATACATTATATTTTGATTCTCTATTCAGAAAGAATTCCGACTCGTAGTCGGTTTATTTTTTATGAAACCATGATTTTTTAATATTAGTTTAGTTCCATTTCGATTATTATGATTTTCTACTTTGTACTTTAAAGTTGTAGTAGCTCAGTTGATTAAGTTTGACATTTGTTTGACCTTTCTGTTTGGTATTCAAATTCTGATTTCTGCTATTCTTTATTTTTAGTACTCCACGTTACGGACAACTAAACGCCACAAACTCAACGGCACTCCCCGCTTGCTTCTCACTCAACTTTAAACCCATTCCAATTTGCAAAGAATTACTGGAAGGAATTTACAAATGTACTGGGATACGGGCGATGGAGACGGAAGAACCGAAACCATTACTCAGTTTAATAGTCCAACATAATAGCGGTGGAACTTTGGATTGTAAAGATAGCCAGGGGTTGTTTGTGGTAAGGATTTGGGATTTGACTCATGTTTATCTTGCAACAACAATATTGGCTGGGTCCAGTTGGTCAGACTTCCTTGCCCGAATATTTGGAATATTCAGTTTTTGCGACCTTCCTGCCGGTCGCAATATTTGAAAACAACAAAACTGAAGAAGCTTTGTTTAGGGTCAATATTCTATCATGTTAAAGCACACATTTAATTCCAAATTAAACAGAAGAGAGAAAATAATCATTTATTCAATGATAATCACTGCCACTACAATAATGGTAGACTTGCCAGTACACGATTAATCAAATATTAGAAGATACATTCACTGATTTACCTTTAGTCACAGGATTTAAGACAGAAAAGACAAGAAAACTTGATTTTACCTGAAAAAGTTCAAAAAATTTAAAAGTAAATTAAAAAACACTATATAAGTGGTGCTGTAGAATTTGAGAAGACCCTTTCAATACAACAAGTGCAACTTCCTTCGAAACTTGCGATGGCAAACCAAACTTACGACTACTTAGTACTAATTTTTTAAATCGAACATTTTTTATATAGACTCTGCCTGACCAAGTCCACTGCTACTTCATGACACAAACTGAAAATCTTGAAGGAATCCTCGTCTCAAATATTTCGTTCACATTAGCGTCCCAACTTCCACCGGTCCTAAACATCCTTCGGCAGCAGTTAACCCTCAACACGTTAGTGGCGAGCTGTGTTAGGGTCGGAAATGAGCCTGGTAAAATGTTAACCAATTGAAGATTGTCTAAAATTTCATGACTTCATTCATTCTTAATTTTATTTAATGGAATTTAGACCTCTCTTCCATTGTCTTCGAAGTGAACGCACTGTCCCATCAAAACCTCTCGGTCTCCTTCCAACATCCACTAGAAGAGTCACTCGTGACACTGGAGTTCGATTTGAAGGACGTGACACATCCTGCATGTCATGTTCACGCCGTGACTAATGTGGCGGATGTCATACCGACTTTAGAAGAGCATGCTTGCAAAGTTGTTCAGAGGTGAGGGCTCAATAATTATGTCAGATTATTTGCATTTTGCATAATGTAAATACCATAATGTCGATCTTAGGAGACGTTTCGATTCGAGTTTAATTGTTATTTGCACAGGTCAATGTCCATCCCCATCACTGTCCGAGCCGTTATAAGGCGTTGGCTCAGTCTAAAACCAAAGTACGATCCTCCAGAACACGTCATTCCCGTCGCCGGTTCGTCAACAGCTAGTTTACTTCCTACGCCTGATATGACATGTGGCGCTGAGTCAGAGCGTGCCCAACAACCATCTCAACCCCAGCAACAGCAACAAGTGCCGAATATGGTCATGAATTTGAGCCCTAAAAAGTCCAAACCGCCACCATATACTATATCACCTATCACAACATCTGCACCATATTCCCAACCTTCAGTTGACCTCTTGACATCATACATGAACCCATTGTTTTCTCATTTTCAAAATTTGTCTGGACTTGGTGGACTTACACTTCAAAACCTACAGAATCTTCAGAGTTTCCCCGCATCACCGGCTAAAATGGCTTTGCAGATGAATTTATTAGCAATGCAACAGCAGGGGCCACAGGGAAATCAGAAATTACTCATGGGACTAATGGACCAGGTTGGTCAAAGGGGGAGAAGAAGAAAAAGGAAAGGAGTTTCAAGTGATGCACCAGGGTCAACCACACCTCCGGCTTCCACACCACCTAGGCCTAGCCCAAGCCCCAGTCCAACTCTAAGACGCCGTCCCTCCGAATCTTCCGATATTTCTGATTCCAACGAAACAATCGGATTACTAATGTCAGAATTGGGCTTAGAAAATCCTGATGCTCGATGGAACATTGAATTGACACCTGTTCCAACTACAACAAGCGCAGAAACCTTTATAGCCAATAAAATGAGCGAAAGTGACATGGATCCCGACGCACTGTCAAAATTTAGTTTGCCCAAGAAATCACCCATTCAAATGCCTCGGAGACCGAGAGATTTCCCAAAAAGATCAATTTCACTGGATTCCTCTCAAGACAACACAACTTTAAGTTTAATTCAGGATGGTGATAATTTCAAACCATTGATGACTCCCAGCCTGTCTATAACTCCAGTTTCCACAAATTCTAGTATGGCTAGTTCTTCTGTGAATTCACTCCTGGCTAATATAAGACCAGGGATTGAAATTATTCCACTGCCGAATCCCGTCCAGATACCGACTTCCATCACGGTTACTCCAATAACACCCAAAACTGAAAAACTACCAATTAAAGATCTAAAGAAAACAATTGAAAAGAAAGAAAGGAAGCGTAAAATAATACCAGAGGAGGGAAAACAAATAAAATTGATGAGTGGTTATGGACCGATTGGAAATCCCACAGGAGTGAAACCAATTAGGCCAAATTTTACTTTGGTTAAGAAACAGAGTTCTCCAGCCAGTATGGGGATAGGAATGGGATTAACAACCACCACGACAACGACAACTACACCTAAGATGGGAGGCAAACCCTCTGTGTCAACTTTAAAATCTGTCCAAGGTTCTCCAAAATCAATTGAGGTGAAGAAAACTAAACCCAAAATTGGCCCATTACAGAAATCCCCAAAGAATCCATCGTTGTTGAAAGACCCAATGACAGCTGGAATTAACTTACTCTTAACACATATGCAAGCCGGGATTAAACAAGAACAGCAACAACCAACGGCGGTTTTAGCAAAAAGTGTTTTAGACATGAGCAAAATGAAACCAGCGTTTCCTCTTCCAAAGAAAGGTGGTGGTCTTGCAGCAATTGTTGACAAATTAAAATCCCAATGCTCTAGTGAAGAACCCAATAAGAAAGAATTGGGTAAATTGGACTACATTAAAGCAAGTACAAATATCACGTCTGAGTTACAGAAAAAGACACCGGGTCAAGAATACATTGTTAAACCAGGAGGGCAGGGAAGCCTTAAACTGACAATTAATAAGACAAAAGCATTAGGGAAGGATAAAATGAAAACTGGTTTGGGAGTCAAGCCCCCGATTCAAGGAGTCAAACGACCTTTCATTCAAGGAAAACCAGCCATTCCTGTTAAGAAAAAGAAAGTTGAGAAAGATGGGTCACCAGGGGCTTCTAAACCATCACCTAAACCACCCTCCGAAGATTTGACCAAGAAATTATTCATGCCTGGCGCTGTGAGGGGTTTAGAGTCTGGAATGTTTGACGGGCCGAAGTTTGATAGTACTTTCCAGATACCCAAGAAATCCAGGACTACGGTTAGTGAAATTAAGACACCACCGGAGGCTAAAACGCCAGTGCCAGAAGAGGAGCAACCCATTGACACTCCCATAGTTGAGGCTGAACCTCAGCAACCAGAAGAGAGCGCAGTGCCAATGAATTTATCACAATCAGCTGAAGAAACTCCACCGCCGCCAGTGGTGGTTCAAGTACAAGCGCCCGCGAGCCCGGACGTTATCCCTCCTCCGGTACAGTCTGTGCCTGCACCAGTGACGGTGGCCAAGACCCCCACCCCACCACCGGAAACATTTGTCTCTCCAGAGTCACCTGACCCGATCAGCGTCGTTGAAGAAGCAAAGCCTCCGATGACGATCCCAACCACCCCGCAACCTCAGTTGCCTCAACCACAGCCACAGCCAGCTCCAGCACCTGTGACCCTTGCACCCCCTCCTGTTGAAACTCAGCCATTGCCGAGCCCAGAACCGGACCAACTGGTCATGGACATTCCAAGTGAATCAGGCAAGAGTTCGGACACGTCGGTTACAACACCAACTTCGACAGGTCCGGTTGAGTCACCAACGTCAATGCCTCCGCCTCCACCTCCACCAGAGATCAGCGTCCCAAGTCCTATTGCACCCGTCCCAATTGTTAGCGTCCACTCCTCAACCCAACTCACCAGCATTATTAAGAAGCCCAATGATGGCACTGGCTTCCCCACATTCATTGGCTTCTCCTTACACGGTAGATGATGATTTAATGGATGAGGCTGTTATAGGGGCAGGGAATTAATGTGGTAGTGGCTGACTCAAAGAATGTAATTACGGAGGTTCGGATTATTAGTCCGAAAGACCTGCTCCGGGCGACCGGTGGGTTGTTACCACAGTTTGCACGAATCCCTTATCTTGTAGGGTGACAAGATTTATAAAATAGGGCGACGAAATATGACTTGCTAAGCTCAGCCAGGTCATTGCATTTTTGCATTGGGTTACATTCGACGGATATTGGATATAGACGAACAGCTTCACGATTCAGGAGTAATTTAACAGGCTTGTGTCCGACACACAAAGTCCTCAAAGTCCATAGCCACACATTTTCCAAATATCCTGAACATCTTTGTCCCAGCCCGAATGTCCCAGGCTTAATCTTACTGAGGTAACACTGGTCGACTAATCCTGAAGGCTCCATGTCCATTCGACCGAATTGTACAGGTAACACAGGTGTCACATGATACAGAAGTATGAAGGTTTTTTAGCAAAACAAAATCCTCGTTTTGAGTCGGTTGTGTTTATGATATTCTGTCGAAAAGATTGAATTTCCTTTTTCACTTCAATAACTCACTTCAGACAATTTTTATGGTTCAGGTTGTGTAAAGGGAGCAGATTTGGTTAAATTTTTACGGGGTTCATATTATGCTCAAAATATTTGAATTTTTTTCCTATTCTATAATCGATGCTTTTGCGTCCAAGGAATTTGTGGTCACTTGGTCACTAGAACCAGTGTTTATACATATGGTTTTATGGTTGTGTAATTGCACCCTTGAATTGGTTTCAGAAAGCTGGTTGGTTTCCACCTAAAACTTGTACAAAATTAGCCACATTACAAGAACTTTAGCGATTCTAAATTACTAGTCTGTACTTTTTTTTAGTTTTGTCTTTTATATTAGATTTGTAATTGTTTGTGTACGTCCAGTGTAACTGTATGTCTAAATTAATGAAAAATGTTTAGCCATGAGGGTTGGAGGTGAAAGTTTTGCATGTATGGCTTTCTACTTTCTCCTTGAACAAACCATTGTAATTACCGTGTTTTTTAAATTAAATAAAACTAACAATGACAATGAGTTTTGATACACATATCGAGAAAAATGGAGTTTTATTTGCATGATTTCTCGTCCACATTACTATATTACATACAATTCGACTAGTTTTTATTTTCAACACTTCTTCACGCACAAACGTAAACCTTTCTCCAGGGATCTGAACAAAAGTTCTCACTTACACTATTCAAAATTCTCAAGTATTCTTTCTTTAACAATCTTTTCTCGCACATGGCATTCGTATAAGGTCGTGTATGGGATAAAATTGCTGGTTGGGATACTCGCTTAAAATAAATCTTCACTCAGGGTTAAGAGAGGCAATGCAAAAATATAGGCAATGTTTGCCACGCATCATTTGAGTATTTTCTTTTCAAGGTTAAAGTTCAAACGCCTAGAAAAATTTATTTTAAGGGTCAAGAGAGATATTTGTCATTCCAGAATACCACAAACCACTTCATGGAGAACTTGCATTCGTTTTCGTTTCGTCACACGGGAAAGAAATATCTGAGATTATTTTTCAACTTCCGAAATCCCTAAAATTAACTGAGCTAAACTTGCATTGCTGAACGATCACAAGAAAACCAGAATGCTGATCTCTCATTTCATTATTGTCATTACTAAAATAATTAGTTATTGTTGCGAAGTACTTAAATTACAATCCACCACCTGAAGCACCCGTTTCTCCTAAAATCGTACGTTTATACCAACCGTTCATTTGCTCTAAGAAAATAAAAGTGAGTACAGTGTGTGGCCCAAGTCGGGCATAGTACGGAGTAAATCCTTTCCAAAGTGCAAAAACACCTTCGTTTTTAATCACTTTTCCAAAAACATCCATTGTCCCTTTGTATTCTGGTTTCCCATCCACAATTTTCATATTCT
This sequence comes from Protaphorura armata, assembly GCA_034700305.1. Classification (NCBI taxonomy): domain Eukaryota; kingdom Metazoa; phylum Arthropoda; class Collembola; order Poduromorpha; family Onychiuridae; genus Protaphorura; species Protaphorura armata. Next base: position 7,138 of record JAQIXO010000221.1, read on the forward strand.
GAATTCTAGTTTTGGCAATGTCAACCGGCATTGATGCACATGTCGTCACAAAACCGGATATCATACTCGACGTGAAATGCAGGGATAAATTGTCCCCGAAATAACCTATGGGAAGAAAAACAAACAGTTTAAAAAAATGGTATTCGATTCCGATCTGAAAAACTGCTGATAATGCTATTACCGCTTGATAATAGAAGTTGTTTGGCCTGTGAATATGACGCCAGTTGAGCCGCATTCACAACCTATAAAATTGAAATTCCAACAATCAAATAACTTTCTTTTAAATTTTAATTAATTAGTAAATTAATTTGTAGTTAAACTCACCATGGCACGCCCCATTGTTGGAATAGCACCTCTCCACAGTGTCAGAACACCCTCTTCGCGAACAATTCTGGCCAAAGCATTGAACACACTCGTGTAGTTTCGTCTCTCTGCAACTGGAAGTCTTCCATCGGCAGTCATTCTAATCAATGCAACCTGTGAGAAAAAGTTTGAAATGAATTCACAAACACAACTTGTATAAATATGTACTATCTTAAATTACCTCGGCTGGTGTACCAACAAATGCTCCACACACACCGGCAGCCATACCAAGTATGGCCTTCATGAAGAAACCCGGTGGTTGACCTTCTGGCCTGTAAAATAATAAATTTAATTAATATCGCAATTATCAGATTTTAAAACTCCTCCGTGCCGTGCAAGAGAAGCAGAAAAATGAACCTATAGAACACAAACTAAAGCATAGAACGCTAATAAAAATTCCGCCAAGTCGACGTCGAACTTATAGCATTGGGTTTATTCTGGAAAGAGGAAACGGTGCGAGCCTTGCAGTCTACAGAACAAGTTTGACACTATATTTTTAAAATTATAATACAATATGAGCAGTATTATGACTCAAACTGATAAAGGACAATCGTGGAATACTGTCCGCGTCCTAGTCCTAGAGAACAGACGCGCAACAAAGAACAAACCATTTTAACATAGAAAACTAAGTGTGCAAGTGTGCAAAGCAAAAACGAAATGGGGTGAAATAGAAATCCTTGGAAAAATGAATCCGAAGAAGACATTATCATTACAACAAAAGACAGAATTAAATGTTGCCTTACCCTGAGCACATTTCGAAGAGCCAAGTATAAATACCAAGTCTCGTTGTTGTATAAGTTGCCTGGAAAAAGAGCGAATTGAAATTTCAAAATATATTCCATAAATATTTCCAAATCTTCTTCTATTTCTTTCTAGAAATCTTCAGGTATTATGTCTTGAGACCAGCGATTACAGAAAATCGAATTCATTTAATTTGTCTTACTTGTCTAAGAAGACCTGCAGAGAGACCAGCATACATAGCAACAATCCCTTCATTTTTTAGAATTGATGAAATAACGTGAAAACTCGTTTTGTGTTCTTTTGCTCCACCACCAACTCCACTCAATTGCATACGATTTTTAACCAAATCCAATGGTTGGACAAAAAGTGTGGCACCCATTCTGCAATAATCCGGAAAAAAATTCTATGAATTAATGTTATTCCTGGAAGGTAGTTAAAATTATAAAACATTCAATAATTTCCAGATTGCGCTTAAATAGGTTTGTGAGAGAAACTGAAACCGTGAAATCTATTATTCTTAAAAATGAAAAACCTCATAAAATATTGGAAAAATGAAAGACAATATTTCTTTTTTTAATTATAATGCAACTTACCCTGAAAGCCCTCCGAACAAGAATTTAACTGAATTTGGAATATGTCCAGGAGCAGCAGGGGCTGCAGCCTTAGAAGGTGCACCCATTGTTTAGTAAATGTTTTTAAAAAGAAAGTGAAATCACTTAAAAATTCTTCCCGATGAAAAGTCAACACCTCGAGCTGTAGTGCAGAACGATACAAACAAGAACTTGTCTATATTTTAATTCTAATCTTGATGAAGAGTTAAGGCGAGCCCACAGTTTGTGTTTGTATTGTATTCAAATTAAAAATCCACTTCACTCCGGATAACCTTCGACCTCCACCTCAGCATCAAACTCTGATCTTTCAGAAAAATTATTCCCTCGCTTGACCTTCGACTTCTTGTTACTCTGTATTGAAAGAGATATGATGAATTATATTATAGCAATTATTATTATGTAACGTGAGGAGGAAAACAAAATCCGGCTTATCTTTCAATTCACACACAGACAGACTACTATTACGGCATGCACTTTTAACTTCGACCACATGGTTATCTATCCTCTGTACATTTTATGTAATTATTCTGGCACCAGCACCAGCATGCCCTCCGGTACAACAGTGCAATGCAGTGCAAGGGTTATATTAAAAATTACACTATAGGGAGAGAGACTAAAGTTATGGGTTCAAAGTTGGTAGTAAATTCCCTTTTCCAATCTCTCACTGTGAGTGCAATCTAAAATAATAACAATCAGTCATACTCACAGGATTACCAACGATTGTGTTCTATCCCTGTTTTTAGATGAAATGAAGTCGGATAAAAAATATGACGTTATTATTACTCCAGTATATTTTGATCTGTTTGGTTCAGGGCATTCATTGATTTTTGGTTTGAATTTGATCTACAATATTTGTCAATATACAGTCTACAATTATTGCAAATGTAAATCGGAGACAGCAATTCGATTTTATCACTGAACACGAAAAAATGTCAATTACAATTAAGACAGGAAGTTGCTATTTGCAATTAAGTATGATATTTTTGTGTTCAAGGTTGGAGGTTTATTTATAATCTAGAGTTTACACAAACCATTATGAATGATCAAGTTATAGTCAACTGAATTCACCGAAATAAGTCATTAATTGACCAATTCCATGGATTGCCTTGTTTTTACAGAAATGTTTTTAAGGTTTGACGTTTTGAGTTGACCAGAGCACCCAATGCAATGGGTTTTCTGGGATTTTTACGTTTACTACCTTTATGTTTACAAATCCCTAAATCCGTATTTAAATTTTTAAATTGAAAAAAATGATGATGACTGAAATCGTATTGTTCCCGTCACAGTCAAAGTAAATGGGATTACGGGATCAATTCAATTTCAGTTTATTTAGATCAAAGGTTTAATTGAATTCAAAATTGTGTCATTGTATTGGTGTTGGAAGTATAAAAATTACAATATTAAAAAATGCATATTCTTAAACTATGCATTGTTTTTAGTAAACTTTGTGTTTCCTTCAAAATTAGACTTGTACCGTGTGAATTGTCTTCTTTTACTAGTATATCCGGTTCCGAAGTTCCGATAACCTTATTTTTTATTACATCACACATAAAATTTACTCCTCACACAGATATGTATTTCCAGTGGGATTGTGGGATAACTAACTCACCCGTACGGTATGCGTATCCAGATAGTGAGATGTCCAGACTCCAGATGTCCAAGAGATAATTAAAACAAGTGCCGTCACTCACGGTGTATGGTGTACCTGGAGAAGTTAAAATAAATTTTTATTTTAAAAGACCTTGACCGGTCGTGTGACACTGGTTCATTTGAACAGGATCGTACCCCGCTCATCCGCCCATCCTTTTCTCATTGGACTCCAGCCCTGACGTCTTGTCCCAATTTCTCACTTTTTTTCCTACTGCTCTTTCTCTGGCAACTCTCCAGCACAGCACGAGAGGAAATTCAGGAGAATGGAATTATGAGGGGAGATGGATAAGAAAAAATATTCAATGTAATAATACAAACCAAACAACTCGCGTCGTCGCGTCACACGCTCACACGACCACGACTCACACTCACAAGAATCACAGCACGTACGAAAGCACGTTGTGAAAGTACTCCTAGTAGTAACTACTAGTATGAAAAAAATCTTGTCGAAAAGTTGATCTTAAAAATCTTTGCTAAAGTAACCAAACAACCATATGCATGGCGCGCCAAAAGTAGCATATTTTGCAATGCTACTTACAAGGGAAACTATATTTCATTGTTCAGAGCGCTCAGTAACCCGACCAAATTTTTCGGATACCTTTGGTCACCCATATGATGGATCCGTAAACATTTTTTTGTCAAAGTGAAATTCTAACCCCTAGGAGGTCATCAAAGGTCATCCCCCGTGCCACCTAATGCATTATGAAAAACGCCTACCACGTCCAAAGAAGGGTGCACGTGCTGCCCTTTCTTGGATGTGGTATGCGTTTTTCATTACGTTAAATGGTATGGGGGATGACCTTTAATGACCTCGTGAGGGTCAGAATTTAACTTTGACAAAAAAATGTTTACGGATCCATCATTTGGGTGACCAAAGGTACCCAAAAAATTTGGTCAGGTTACTGAGCGCTCTGAACAATGAAATAGTTTCGCTTGTTAGCTTGCAAAAAGTCGGTGCTTTTTGGCCACCCGGTACATTGAATTGATTGTGTACCTGGTCGATGATGCATGGCATGGGTCAAGTCATCAGCAATCAGCCAGCATTAGGCGTGACGGTAAATGCATAAAGTTGTTACAAAATGAAATTCCTGCGGGCAGGATGGATCAGACCCTCAGCATATAAGGCAACAGGAAAGCAAGTAACGAGTTCGACAAATATGTGCGCGTGTTTGTGTTTTCATTCAATTTTTTCAATTTTTTTTCTATTCCTCTCTCAGCATTTAATTTTTCTGGATACCTATCCATAAAAATAAAAAACCAGACCCCTCCCTATAATATTAAGTGGGTATTGAGAAACTGAGTAAACAACTATTCTGACTTGCATACTATAAGTGGTACAGGAAATTTTGACGACAAATACTCAAAACAATACTTATTCAAGGCCGAATTTTAATTTTTTTCAAAATATCTGGAAAAGTATATCCTACTACAAATCCTACTCCTATGTGTGGGTTTTTTTAACTTGATCTCCCCTCATAGCATCGTGTGTTACATAACACACTATTATAATTTTTTTTCCAGCGCCAGCCAGAGGAGTGCCGGAGTTCGTGACACGCCGAGATCTCGTTCTTTCCACTTTGAGCTCTTCCAAGTGTCAGTTCAGTCCACTCCAACAACAAATTCACACTTTTTCAGCCAATTCACTGGTGAGTCAAATCATTTCATTTCTCTACCTTAAAATTTTAATCACCTAAGTAAAGTAGTAATTAGTGTAGTCTAATTAATATTAGCATAGATACAAACAAGAGTTAGTTTAGTAATATTTTTACCGTTGCGGTGGACGGTATACGGTCACGGTGGCGTGACGGCTTGAGTGCATAATTTCTCAAGGTCACGTTTTAAATCTTGTTGGCAGATCAGAAGATGGCTTCTTTGGGCAGGATTATGCATTATATGCATTAGATACATATTATATTTTCTGCCCTGACTAAATGTCAAGGTCAAGGTCGAAATACAAAATGTTATGGATTTTGAACTCCATGCCATGATGAAAATTCCGAACGAAGATATCTCACTATGTCATGTTTATTTATTATACATTTACAATTACATAATTTTAGTTCCATGTAATGATGTAATTGAATGCAAATTGGGAATTCTTATTTGAAATTCAATTGTTATTTGAATATGATAATTTCACAATTATCTTGTAGTTAATCTAATCGTCTTTAGTTAAGATTGAAATGAAGAAGTCATAGTCAGGATTCTTTGCGTCTAGTCATGTCTTGCAAAAACATGCCTTGGGTTACATGGAAAAATACTTACATTATAATATACAGCGAGATTATTTTCAAGCGTATACAAGAATACATCAACATGAAGATGAAATGTACCGGTGTCCGGTACCGGTATTTAAAATGTGGATGAGGATTTCCTGAAAAAGATAAGAAATTCTCGTCCTACAAACATTTTGAAAAACAAAAAACCAACCCAATAAATAATTTGAAACCAACGAATGGAGAAATTGATAGTTAGTAATTCGGAATAATATAGGGTTATATAGGAAGAGTAACTTTTGGTTTAAATGGTTCGATAATTGCATTTGCATGCATATTCTTCTATAGCGTGATGTTTAAATTTAAACTGGACTTCTCAAGAAACATTTTCCTGTATAATTTTTCTTTTCGGGAATGCCAGGATATTAATATTACATACAAAAGAACAAAAAAAATATCATGAAGGAGAATTGCATTGGTTTTATTTGGTGAAGTGGGAATGCATAGCCATGGGAAAGAAGAAACTTGTGTAAAAGTTTCCGAACCATCCATTAGAAGATCCCACATCCCACATGACGATATTTTTATTGCATTTAGTTAATTGTTGTCATTTCATTACCAATTACCATTTTCGTTCACAAAAATATCAGATTACTACACTATAGTTTTCGTTTTCACATGTACTTTTTTTATGACCTCTCATGCGACCAAGTACCATTGTATCATTATTCTCACGTTTTCTTGCTAGCGCGTTCAGATTTTTTATTCCCTTTAAATCCCAGAAATAGACCCGGTGCCTCCACTTACAATTGCAATGCATTGTATTTGAGTATTTTCAGCCAAGCCGGGATGCTAGATCTGAGTACTATTCTAGAATCTAGAATCTAGAAACCGAAGATGGGGTTTTATATGTATGTGCTTCAGCTCTAGCGCTTGTATTGCATCGCATGTCCCTTGTAGAAGTAGAAATATGCGACGCATAGTCACAGGATAAATCCTAACCTTGAATTGACATTGGACTCATAGACAGGCCACGCAAACTGTTGCCAACCAGGCGGGGTGGACGTGGAAATTAAGTCAAGAATTGCGTAATTTATTTTTATCATACTTAATTTTCATGTGCATTTGTATTTTCCCCATGCATAACGCATAAGGGAAAAAGCACATGGTCATTCATGTAAAGGTACAAGTTCAATCGGCTGAACTGTACTGTAGTAAATTGATCGTCCTATTAATTTGATACATGAACAAATGCGTGCATGCCTGCTGTCAAGATACAGTATGAACTATGAGCAACAACGTGGAAATAAAATGCGTTCTTTCAAAGATAATTTGACTTTTAACTGATTTTCCATGAAGACAAGTAATGGGGATAACACATTTTTGTATCTATTAATTATTATAAATAGGCGGACGTAATTTCAATAATTCTGACAGTACACTTTGGAAAGTTTGGTTCGATCGATCATTCGAGAAGGAAGGCAGGTGTTCCGTTGACTTGTTTCTTATTTTCTGTTGCATCAGTATTTGTTCTTACCTCGTTAAAATTAATTGGAGCGTTTATTTGTGGTTGTGATACAATCAAGTCAAAGCGTCTTACACACGTACATCGAATTAATTTTGGTTAGTGGTTAACTTATAGCTACCTCTACCTGTCACCTGTACAATTTAAATATAAATTAGTTTCTCGAATAATATTAAGCTTTTTCTCCGTGGCTTAAAGTTTTATTTCCGGTTGATATTCCAATAATTTGATTAACGAGTCTGAGTCTGATAGTTCAAGCCACAATTTTCTTATAGAATTAAAAATTGTTCTTGTTGCAAGAATTCGTAGCTTTCAAAGCGAACTGTTTTTATTATTTTGTTACATTTAGAATAGAAAGCCTCACAGTAAACCATTTTCTTACACGAAGTTCACTAAAATAATTCTGAGAATTCGTAGTGGTTTAGTTAATAGGTTGAAATTAAATAAAATTTTCTCTCCCTCCGACTTCGTGGAGAAATATTTTGATTGTTCAAATTATAGAAAATAGATTCGCATGTTAAATACGATATAAGTATTAAAATAAAACGCGATTTAGTTTATTGAGCTACGATTATATTTTACAATTTTATTGATTTTCTTGTTTCTTATTTCTCTTAGAAATCAAACTCATTCGTCATGTCTAAGATTGGAATTAACGGATTTGGACGCATTGGGCGTTTGGTCTTGAGAGCTGCCGTTGAGAGAGGAGTTGAAGTGAGAAACAAAACTGAATTATTTTTGTGTATTAATGTTTTATCGTTTTTATAAATTGTATTAATTTTCTTTCATTTTATCATTTCAGGTTGTCGCCGTGAACGATCCTTTCATTCAGTTGGATTACATGGTGTACATGTTCCGTTACGACTCCACCCACGGTGGGTACAAGGGAGAAGTTAAGGCTGAGGATGGTTTCCTCGTTGTTAACGGTGAGGAAGAGATTAATTTTCTGTTAAGATTTGTATTACCAAAAGTTTGGGTTCTTTAATTTATGTATTTTCGTTACATTACAAACAGGTAAGAAAATCACCGTTTACCAAGAACGAGACCCTAGCGCAATTCCATGGGGCAAGGCTGGAGCTGAAGTCGTCGTTGAATCAACTGGTGTTTTCACAACCATTGAGAAAGCTTCAGTAAGAAATTATCTTAGTTAATCTTCCACCGTAATCAATTATTTCGAGACGAGACATGTTGAGAGTTAATCGTGTATTGAAATGTAAATTCAGTAATCAGCATTAGTATTTCTTATGTCATGCACGATTTTTTCAATTTATATCTGATTCTTGTATTCCGGAGAAACAATGCGATAGACAAAAAATATAAGTTCTGAATTTATTCAGTTCTTACTTCAGATTTTGTCGTGCCTTGTAGTTTTATTAGTAGTTCATTTGGATTCCTTTAAAGCTTTGTGGTTACATTTAAAATACTTTAGTATTATAGTATTTGAGATTTTCTCCACAGGATTTTTATCACCGTTACCATTCATTGAATTTAAATATCACGAGTTATTATTCATTGAGTTCATTTTTTTTCCACAGCTTCATTTGAAGGGCGGTGCAAAGAAGGTCGTCATTTCTGCCCCAAGTGCTGATGCACCTATGTAAGTTAAATGCCTTAATTCATATTGATTAGGTTGTTAATCTTGTTAATGTTATATCAGAATTTTATTTTGAGCTTGTTGTTCTAATTGATATTTTCTTGATTTCTAGGTTTGTGATGGGCGTTAACCAAGAATCTTATGAACCATCAATGGTAAAATAAAACTTTGGCTACTAATAATTTTTGATGAACCGTCAATGAACCATCAATGCTAAAATTCTCTTTTATTTCACACCTGCAGAATGTTATCTCAAATGCTTCCTGCACCACAAACTGCTTGGCTCCACTTGCCAAAGTTATCAATGACAATTTCGAAATCGTTGAAGGGCTTATGACTACAATCCACGCTATTACTGCCACTCAGAAGACAGTTGACGGTCCATCCGGCAAGGTTTGTATTACAGACTAATAGACTTCCCGATCATGTTTTAGTTGTTTTTGAAACATGTTTTTGAAAATGTTCTCATGGTTTTACAGTTGTGGAGAGACGGTCGTGGTGCTGCACAAAATATCATCCCAGCTGCTACTGGTGCGGCCAAGGCTGTTGGAAAAGTCATCCCAACACTGAACGGAAAATTGACTGGTATGGCTTTCCGTGTCCCAGTTCATGATGTTTCAGTCGTCGACTTGACCGTTCGGTAATTATTGAATATTTTCAAAATTGTTAATACTTGTGTAGTTTTCTCTTGTGGATTGATGGCCAGGATTCAAATTATAAATCCAGAACAAACTGTAAACTAATACTCATGATAATTTTTTCTTGCAGATTGGGAAAACCAGCAACCTATGATGAGATCAAGAAGGTTGTGAAGGCAGCTTCAGAAGGACCCATGAAGGGAATTTTGGGATACACTGAGGATGAAGTTGTATCTAGCGATTTCATTGGTGAAGTTCGCTCATCAGTCTTTGATGCCAATGCTGGAATTCAACTCAGCCCACAATTTGTGAAATTGGTTGCATGGTATGACAATGAGTACGGATACTCTTGCCGTGTCGTTGACCTCATCAAATACATCCAAACCAAAGCCTAAACAAGACATCGAGGTAAAACGTATCGTCAAGTTCCAAGGAGTCATCAGTTTGTCGTTGGGGCAATAGGCCATCCGAATAGGATCTAAACTACTACTTCTGTATTCTGCTAATTACTATAGGATTCTACAAAACTTATAGTTTTCAAAAACAACTATACCTCTCTTTATCATTATTTCTGTCTCAAAAATAAAGAGAGAAAGTAAAAAAATAAACATCCATTGGTGTAGAACTATTATGTGCATTGTGTGTTTTATTTATCATTTCAGGAATGTTCTCACGAAAGTCGAAAAAATCCTTGCAAGAAAAATTGCACGGATTTCTCATATCTATCTGATTTCTTCTTCTGTGATCTGTTCTGAATAATTGTTAAAACAAAAGGCGTTTGACCAAAACTGTAGAAAAGTTTCCGGAAATAATTTTTATTTCTAATTTAGAATTTGTACACTGTGTCACTGTGCCATAGATTAAGTACAGAAGACATTCTTCTGTACTTAATCTATGACTGTGCTAGGCACTCACTCTTTACTCCCGCTTCGTTGAAAGCGGGAGTAAAAAGTTATGCAAACACGAAAAATGCATTTCAGCCGATACGTGTGTAGTAGAATTGCAATTTACACGGAAATATTTTTATTAGTACTAAAGACTACACCGTTGAGTTTGATTGCTTGCAATTGCAAGTTCAGTTAAGAATACAATTTCACAATTCCCCGATCACATGCTGTTGATGCTTGTAGAGCCAATGATTTTCTTTATCAGCCTCATTCATTTCCACAGTTCTAACCTGAATTTCTACCTTCTTACCGTAAGGTCCATGGAAACATGATTTCAAAGAGTGGAAATCTTTTAGAGAACGTTTCTGTGTCCCTTGAATTAAATCTTTAAATGATCCTGGAACAATTTTATATGCTCTTTGAATGGTTTCTTGTACTCCATAACACTCATCAATTGTGTTGACGAGGACCATAATGGATAGATAGCTCATCACATACTTCTTCAAAAATATATAATTTACGTTGAAGTTTCTCCCAAGTTGAATATAACTTCTCGAGTCTCCCGTGAACTGTAAAATTCTTCATTTGGTATTGAGTGCTTATCAATTCCTTGACTGCATTCATATGAATGAGGATTTAATGGATTAGGCTCACTAGGGTCACACAGGTCAAATAATGCTTTCATGCGGTCTAGAATAAAATCCCTCCCGTCAGGAGACAATTGAGCAAATGCAAGGCCTTCCAAGACAGCGGTCCCTACAGGATAATGTTTTATTATTTCGGGGAGATGTGACAGGTCAAGGAGATTTACAGTCAACTGATAAAGTTTGGACTGCGATGGAGCTTTCATGGTGTCAAATGTACTATTCAATGCTTGTAACAGGTAATGTTTGCTCGATTCATCGGTGAAGTTGAAGGAGTGATGATCAATATTCTTGCCAGCACATTGACTTCGGGAATTATTTTTCCTGGCCTGTGCAGAATTTATACATACAAATACAATTACATACAATTTTTTCCTTAATGCGAATGCGAAGAAACTACTTTTATTGATGAAGGTTTGAAGTCTGTATTAATTTTTATATCTTACAAAATTTTCTATTCTGGAATATGTAGCTGGAATTCTTAACATTTTTTACAGGTGTCAACATTCTCAAATCTTGGCTTCAAAACTATTTCAACCTTGTACAATTCTTTGACTTTTTGAATTCCAGTTTTATTCATAATTTCCAAAAAATCTTGTTGCATGTGTTTGTTAATTTGTTTAGAATTTTTCAGAACCGTACTCCCGGATTGCGTTCCAAAAAATTCAGTGCTGTAAACGTCAAAAGTTAATATTGTTACATTACCAAAGAATGCATAAAAAGGATAAAAGTGCTACAGGGTGGACCAAAAACTTAATATTTACCAGTGTCTAGGATTTCGGTCGAGTCAATTACACGTTCAATAACAAATCATTTATCTTGAAATCGTCACTTTGAAAGTGAATCTAATTGAAGACCTCTCTCGCTAGCGTGACTACATTTTGCATCAAAATGTGCAAGATATATTTGACTCCACATGACATACAGTTCTATACAACATGTACAATGTCAATTTGGGATATCCGAGTTGACCGACATGGCATGTCAGGATAATCACCATGTATGTACAGATAGTTCCAGTATAAACATTCTGAATAAATCCAGCGCTAAATAATATTTGTGTTCGCAAACCTGGTGTTTATTGTCTCGGAGGTCTTTGAGTGCATTGACATGCCCAAGTGTTTCTGGAATTATTTCGTACATCATGTTGTCATTATATCTTTAACTGTGGCAGTTACACTAGAGATTAACACAATTTGTAATAATACAATTGATTTTATAATTTGCATGGTAAGTTTATTTATGTAGGAGATAAAAAAAAACTGAAATTTCAAATGAATTAACTATCTCTGCTTGAGTTCCGTTTTATGTGTGTAATACTGTGTAGTATTCCTTGGTGTTGTCTAACTTTTACGAAAAATCTTTAGCTTTGTACATGCTGAGGGACTTTCACCTGCTACTGGGTTGGATGGAGAATAAATGATGTTAACCATAACCTTAAAAACCACAACCACAATAACACTTCCTAACACTGAAAGTGCTGTGGAAAACAGCTAATGATATGGAGAAATTAAAGGGAGGGAAGGTGTAATGGAATAATTTTTGGGAAGTGCTAATCTAAAAGTAAAAATATTCCCAGACTAAAACTAAAACTCATCTGAACGATTAAGACGTTGGAGGAATCCACAACTTAATTTCTTATTTGTTTTCTGAATAATGCTACTTTATTTAAATCGGCTATTCGTCAAACATTATTTTTAACAGAACGCATAGTCCTTTCAGCAAATAATTCAACAAATCAGTGCTTGAATTATCCCTATTTACCCTTCTGCTTGCTACATTAAATTTGTTTGTAGCTTTTCACCGGTTGGCACGAAATTAAGAAATGTGTTAATACATATGTACAATATACACAGAATAGATCTGTTCATTATGTTCAGCTGAAATTAGAAAAGAGCAAAAGAAAATTCACGTCCAAAGTTAAAACTGATTTGCATCAAAACATGTGTGAGATCTGTTTTTATTTTTTTAAAAGTTGTACAAATTCTTTAAATAGAGCGGAGTCCTGATCCTGATTATACCGTACCTGTGATGTAACGTAATTTCATTAATTATACGGAACAAATTCTGAATGCCAGGGCTGAACTCCTGGCAATATCTCTCTTACATTTCTCTTGTGTTAAGTATTTCGTATTTCGGTTGTTAAAACCTATGCACAAGTGTATTAATACATGCAATTACAAGTCGATATAATAGAACAGATAATATAATAGATATAGAGAAATTATCAAAATAATACGACATAATAATATTCCCTTCTGCGAGTAGCGACATATCACACAAACAGTATAAACGAATGATAGATTTTCAAAATTTGAGTCCTCCCAAAAAAATGGCACACGAATAATCTGAAAATGTTGAGCACACGAAGGTATAACACTTCATGACACCAAGGGCCGGCCATTGGATATTGCCACCCCAGGTTAATTTTATTAAGCACTAATAATGCCAGAAAATGGAACGCGAAAGGTTGTGCTTTTCTTAATCAAAGTTCTTCTACTTTTTGTACCATAAATTAAGTACGGATTGAAATCCGTCAAGACGAATACTCGTTGCTCTAACAACCAACACACTCATAACAATTAGCCGACTTGACATCAAATCAAAACAACTAAAGACCAATGGAAAACAAATTGAAAAATTCAGATTCCCAAATTCAGTCGCAATTTACATTTCTGTCTTCTATACAATTTTTTCCTCCCAAATTATTTTTGTTGTTGTTCTACCCACATTTTTTAATACATAATATTTGGACTTCAGGAAAATGTCTGGGAATATTTTGGTGACTTGTGCGACGGGTTCTTTGGGTCAACTCACCATCGATGCTCTTTTGGCTCAAAAACTCTCAGCCAAGACAATTTTTGCGTCATGTCGTGACTCAAAGAAACCTCCTGCGGATGCTCTTGGGAAAAAAGGCGTCACAGTACGCAAGGCGGACTTTACAGGTGAGTAAAGTATTGCATAGTAATTGAGTATTGTTCCATGTTATACCATTTGTAATCCCTGGTTCAATTCCTTCCTCATCTAATTTTTGTGTGTGGACATTGACAGATACAAACGCTATGACCAAAGCCATGGCTGGGATTCAAACTTTGATGTTCATTTCTTCCGGATCTTTGGACAAACGTTTCGAACAACATTCAAATGTTCTGAGCGCAGCCAAGTCTGCTGGGATCAAGCACATTGTGTACACGTCCATCCTCAAGTGCTCCAAAGACTCAAAATATCTTTTGACCCCTGACCATGTCAAGACTGAAGAGGCCCTTTTGAAGTCAGGCATTCCTTACACTATTTTCAGGAATACGTATTACATGGATCTCATTCCTTACATGTTGGGAGATGCTTTGTCATCAGGCCAATGGAGTTACCCTGGCGGGGATAACAAGGTATTTTTTTTAAAAAAAAAGTGTCATGATTAAACACGGAATAATTTAATAATTTTTCATTTTATCTTTGTTAATCTGTTAAGGTTAACTTTGTGGCAAAATGTGACATCGCAGAAGGTTTGGCGAAAGTCCTTTCAGACTTGGGTCCACACTTGAATAAAATTTATGAGATTGCATCCTGCAAATCCTACACTTTTGGTGAAATCGCACCCATTTTGTCCAAAGTGACTGGGAAACCCATTGTGTACAATCCAATCACAGTGGATCAATTCAAAGCAGCTCTCAAGGGATTTGGAATGTCAGAGTTTGATGTCAAACACTTTGCTAGTTCTGCAGAAGCCATCTTGGCTGGACAACTTGACTGCAGTGATTTGGCTTTGGACAATATCCTTGGGCGCAAGACTAAGACCATGGAAGACTACTTACCAGTTTGTTTCAAGAAATGAGTCAAACATAAAAGTAAAGATTCATTTAGAAATACATTCTCTTGGGCTATTTGAATGTGTTGAATGTGTTTCTTATGTTTTACTATTTGTAATTTTTGCAGCCAAGGATCGGTTGACACTTTCCAAATTATTTCCTACGATGACAGTATGATGACATTTTCAAAATTACTATGGACCACTCGCCTAAATTGATGGCCTAAGTGTTAACTACACTTATTAATTTTTTAAGTTCGAAAGAAATAAACAAATTTTTGCATCTGACTATCTTTTGATTTTATTTTTATTATACCACTGTGTGCAATAAAAAATCGTTAGATTACATTAGGTTTAGGAGAGTAATTAAGAAAATCCATTAAATATTTACTTGAGAAAACCGCAAAATATTTTTAAGATGCTCAGAGTGACATTAATCCTCGTTGAATTTGCGATAAAGGCATATGTCGAATACATGAGCTGAATTCCGTCATAAAATGAATGACCAGTATGAAAATACAAGGGACGCATTTCTTGACAGAATCTCTTCAAAGGACATCGGGGCAGATACATGCAAATGGACGAATTGCCGTCGATTTTCATGTTTTACACTAATGTCATTCGGTCTGTGCGCAGTGTGTAGTCTTTTGCATTTTACTTTTACTTGGACAAGATTTGGATTGCTAGTTTTAAGATCACTTGCACTTGCAATCTCACATTTCATGCCCCGAAAGATTCCAAGATTCCCATTCTTTTTCTGCATTCTGCATGCATGGATTCACAAGTGTATCTCACTATTTTCAAGCGATTCAAGTGTACAAATTACGACTGCGACTGAATGTGCACCAAAAATAACCGATGAATGAAAAAACAAAGAAATCCTCATTTAGATGATGTTATTCTACAGATGTGTTCATCTTCTGCACAATTACTGTACTATCTTTTCAATTGGATTAACATATCAATTAGGAACTCACATGGGACTGTCCAATGTATTCCCCAAATAAATGACCTCAGGCATATTTTATTTTTATTCAGTTCTATGTCCGCATTTCATTTTTTTCTGGGGAACTTGTTGAGATCGACGTACGTGTAGAAATGTGTCATTCATTTTGATTGCTTATTTTAGGCAACATAATTGGGAAATTAATGTGATTAGATAATAACTTATTGTGGCATTGGTCAAGTGTTTGTGTGTACTCCATTTGTGTATATAAACCAAATTCGACAAATATTTTCTTACTTTCATTCACAATATCCCAAAAAAAAATTGTAACAGTTTATTTCAAACGAACAGATCATGAGTTTAGAAATTCACCAAGTAGAGAATCCATGGGCAGACATATTGTTGTCCCGACAGAACAAAAATATCTACCCGGAAGTCTTTTCTCAATTTGGCCCTGACAAATGTTTTTTGCCTAAATTTTTTGAAAAACATTTTGAAACAATCAATAGTCTACCTGTGAGGGATGATGATTTGTGGGTTTGTTCTTTTATTAAAGCAGGTAATGTAAAATTGCCAAAAACTAATTTCCCATTAACACAACTTTTTTGTATTTATGACCATCGTGTTTAATAATTGATTTTAGGAACGACTTGGACAAAAGAAATGGCATGGCTTTTAACACATGATTTGGACTACGAAGCAGCCAAAGTGAACTCCTACGTCCGAGTCCCATATCTTGAGTAAATGACTTTTTAAATTATTCAATAGAATTTTGGTAGATTCCGATTTGAATGAGTATTTTGTCACACAACAATAATGAGGGGAACTAAAGGATATAAAATTAAGTA
Source organism: Protaphorura armata (assembly GCA_034700305.1). Lineage (NCBI taxonomy): Eukaryota > Metazoa > Arthropoda > Collembola > Poduromorpha > Onychiuridae > Protaphorura > Protaphorura armata. The sequence goes on from JAQIXO010000221.1 coordinate 23,606, forward strand.
CTTGATTTCTTGTACGTCTGTGTTCCAATCCCAAACTTTCAGATCAGCAGTTCAGATCAGATTGAGGACTATATTATTTCTATAGGTTCAAATTGAAGAGTGACGATTTTTTTTACGTGGTTTTGCTTGCTCTATCTCATTTCTTTATTTTGCTTGTTGTATCCTTTAGATTTGATGCAACCTGGTGCGTGGCCGAAATCAGTGAGAAGTTAAAAGAAGATGCAGCCAAACCTAATTCAATGCAAATTGTGAAAAATGGAAAATCTCCTAGAACAATTCAGTCACACTTACCATGGAGTCTTCTCCCGAAGGAAATCCAAGATGGAGTAAAAACACCCAAAATTATTTACGTTGCCAGAAACCCAAAAGATTTATGTGTATCATTTTACCATCATCGGGTTTTGATAGAAGGCTATACGGGAACAATCGATGAATATGTGGAGGAATTCATTGCTGACTTAAGTAAGAAAATATTAATTAAAAAAAGTACATATAAATATAATTAAATAATTTCCAAATAATTAATCCGAAATTTTTCCGTAGCCCTCTACGGTCCTTATTGGGCTCATGTAAAAACTTTCTGGGAGAAGCGACATCAACCAAACATTCTTTTCATCACATATGAGGAACTGAAGAAGGTAGGAATAATATGAAGATGAACTGAAATACGTAAGAAAAATTTAGTGTCGATTTTCCTGATCTAACAAGTATTTTCTTCATTAAACAGGATTTATCCGGAGTTGCAGACAAAACTGCCAAGTTTTTGGGCAAAATATTAAGCCCATCTGACAAGGAGAAATTGCTGGACCATTTGAGTTTTGAAAGTATGAAAGCAAATCCATACATCAATTTGGATGAAATCACGAACCAATTAACACAAATTCATGGACTCACTCGAAAAACACATTTCATGAGAAAAGGAAAAGTTGGGTCTTGGAAAGAAGAACTTTCACAAGAATCAATTAAAAAGTTGGACGAGTGGATTTCTATAAATAAAATCCCAGGACTTTGGGATGATTTGTTTTAATAGTTTTTTCCACAATAAAATCCTTCTAAAATATGTACAGTTGTTTTAGATTAATTTCTGTTGCAAATGTTGATAGATGTCATTGAAAACCCAAACCCAACTTGTTTGTCAAAATACTATACATTAATTTGTCAGTAAATTCGGTGTGACGTTGTGATTTAATTTTGAACTATTGAATACAAAGCATAATAAGGATTTACTCCCTTGCTATATTTTCACCTTAATTATACCAACGTGCATTTCTATCTAATTTGGGAAGCTCACTCTTACATCATCGTGTGAAAAGAGGGCGAGTTAACGGGCCAGTTATGTACGCAACACCCAATGATTTTCATATTCGATATTTCCACACCGATAATATTCTGTGGAACAAATAACTGGAGGTAATAATGTCATCCGTTTAGTTAAGGAGTAGTATTAGGCAGAATAATAATTTATTTGTGTATTAGGCTCGTCACATTGTGAACAGTATGGGGGAGCGTGTAGTGTAACTTTTCGGTTTTTTGCACCCAAACATAAAAATTACTAATCATTGAGACTGAATTCTGAATTTACAATTTTAATAAATATTCCAGTTTGGATTGAAATCAGATCTCTCCATAAATGTGATTTTATGTTTCAACCTGCATTAGACAAATCCAAATGTAATTTTTACACAACTATTATTTCCTTGCTTTTCCCATTCAAGAATCGCATTTTTCTCAATTAGTTGGTAGTATCTCTGAAGCCTGAATACTATTTGCCCAAACTTAAGTTTCCTCGGAAGATTGGAGACGCCTAAACTTTAACAAATGCGATATGAAGAAAAATCCAGAAAAATTTACAAGGATTAACAATTGATTTTGTTTATGGTAGTAAGAATTCAAATCAACATATATCTATATATATAATATTAATCACAGACAACTACAATTTCGTGCTCCAGAAAAAGAGGCGTTTTAAACAATTGAGGTTTCGACAGCCGTCGGAGCATAATGGTACCGCAAAACGCCCAAATAATTTTTCGCATTGTTCAGATGGATTGTAAAATTTTGGTTACATTCACAAAGTATGACAGTTGCTTTAAAAAAAGAGATTTATTTGAGTTTCTAGAAGCATCTTCCGTAATCTATTAGGAAGGCATAGCCAACTCTACGAAAAGTACATGACGGTGTTTGGTACGCTTCAGTCAAAAAATTATTTTGTAACCGTTGATTCATGAAGTCAGACTCTGTTGAAGCCCCCGATGAGGAGTAAAGTTTACTGGAAACGTCGAGTTTAAAATAAAGTCAAACTATTCGTGCTAAAAATGATTAATTCAAATATTACATCCGAGTGGGCAAGCTGGCAAGCATCAAATTATGCTTTACGATTGCCAATTAAAATGTACATTTTTAATTAGGGTTAGATTGTCAGAGCTGTAAAGCATTCACACATTATAATTGCATCACCCTGCTATTTTGGTATATAAGGATTTGTGTACTTCAGTTATGCAACTCGTGTGAAATATCGACCCTATCTTATCAAAATTTCAAAACCAACTACATACATTTGACAGTGCGGTTGTCCAAATTACAATTCCAAGGAAACTCCATTTCACTTGATCATTAATCAAAGTTACGCCTTTTCACTGTCAATTTCATACATTACGTAACCACACAACCAAACCAAAACCGCATAAAAGTCTCGATTTCCAAACCTTGAAGAAGGTGAACATTTTGAAGAATTTGTACTCACTTCGGATTTCTTTACCCAACTCATCAGTTCACTTTTTGACAATTCAGCTACAGTTTCATTTGCAATTCTGTGACCACAATGGAATTCGTGACTTTCTCAAACGGGCATAGTATGCCAATTGTTGGACTTGGTAATTGAATTATCTATTATGTTACATTTTCTAAAAACGTACATTGACATTGCCAGCCTGAGGGGTCGCACCCGAAGCAGTAAGACCTTTCCTATTACAAAAATTTAATGTGTATTTAAATTTTATATAAAAACTTAGGCACCTGGTTGGCAGAAAATGAGGCCGACTTAACTCAAACCCTTGAGACCGCTTTGGAATTGGGGTATCGTCACATTGATACGGCCTATATTTACAAAAATGAAGCAATTGTTGGTAAAGTGTTGAAGAAATGGTTGGATTCTGGAAAAGTTTCAAGGGAAGAACTTTTTATTGTTACAAAGGTCAGTTGAACAAATCTACACATTATTCTAAAAATGTTAATCCATTTTCTGACAAAATATATCACTATTAATTGTTGTTCAATTATTTCCAGCTCCCTGCATTTGGTAAGTGTTCCGAGACCCAAAAATATGAGATAAGCATTTTATAGGAAAAATTGTATAGGATTGTATAGGACACTGTAAGTGTCGTTTAAAGAACGTGTCAATTTAAATTAATTTTTTGACAAAATGTTTGTAGCCCGATCGCGATTAATTTGGTTTAGTTTACG
>JAQIXO010000222.1:0-27059 GCA_034700305.1 Protaphorura armata
CATGGGAACAGTTCTACTTGTACTTAATTGCCATTAATATTCCTGAATTAGACATCCTGACAAGAAACGAAGGCCAAGGTTCTTATAAATTTCATATCCTACTCTGCACGACTTTTCTTTAGTTTTCAACTATTTTATTTTATTCAGAGTTTGCATGCCTGAGGTAAATAACACCAACACTCAAAACAAGTACAGACGTAAACAGCAAGAGACAATGGAATAGAACTACAGGGTATGGGCATGTCGTTAAAATGAAGAGGCTTCTTCCGTTATGAGTAAAAATAAGTAATGGAATAGAAGAATGGAATGCAACTGGGGCTTCTTTCCGTGCTTCTGCTCATGGCTATGATGGCTATGAAATGTTTCCGCATAATTTAGAAACCGAGTTTATTTTTGTACGTAATGGAAATGGAATACTTCTTCCGTCGAAATTGAACGAACTTGCACCCACACACAATTGCTTGTGGTGACGCCAAAAAGAGGCCATGGTTGTTCCTTGACCTAATACGTTTTTGAATTTAGCAAAGAAAATGTGAGATATACATTATGTAGATAATTGGAGAGTTTTTCTGTATTATGTATATGTGGCTGGATGGCTTTGCCTAATGGCATGGCTTGTTAATGTTAATGATTGCCCTGCATTACCTGCATTCCACACAATAGAGCGTTGTGCACGCGTGTATCTGCGTAATATTTTGTAATGGCGATAAATAGGTGTGAATTTCAATTTCGCGAATAATTTTTCATGGTTAACCGCAAGTTGTAGATTGAAAACACATTGGTTTTTCAGTTTAGGAAAGATTCCCACGACATTCCGCAAGATACCAAATACAAATAGTAAGAGTAAAAAAAGATTCAAAGAATTGGTAGAAGTTCAAGGTACGTACGTCGTACATTTTCGTTCATTCACACACTCTTGCTATATTTACAATTTGCTAAGTAGGCCTAAAGAACCTATAATGAGGAAACACGCATTATATTATCATTTTTATTGCAACAATGACTCACGCTTTCTGTATTTTTGTACTTTGGACCGTCTGCTTTATCTTTACTCTAAAACTGTAGTACATTAAATTCTAAGATTTTCCAATCGCAATTCTAGCCTGGAATTCGTGCCAAAAATATTTACTCGCACATTAAATATAAATACAAGGATCATACTAGAAAAAACATATTTTTTGGGCTCAAAATCATGTCGTTATAAATGTAAATTACTGGATGGTCAGGCCATAATTGTTTTTTTAATCCATGTAGATCGTAGTTCCATGTTGTAAATTTAATTACACACTAGTTCCTCATAAACTTCTCAAGACATTCACATTTCTTTGTTCTTAGAAAGTCATAATTGTTAATCCAGCAAGTCATTCCATTCCAGCCCTTGTGGTGCTATTTTGTTAGTTTCTTTTTCCAAACTTCGCAGTAATGTGTTAGGAAGGCAATAAAATAAATAAAATAATTTACAAAACTTGTTGAAATGAAGCAATTCCTGTCCTGAGCATTAATTTTATCTTCATGGAACCTCCCATCCCGTGTCCACCATAAAGATCTTTGAACACAAGAAAAGAAGAAGAAAAAAATCTGGAGGAAGATTTCCGTGCCGTCCGTGCAAAAAAACACATTATTTTTGCGAAATCATTCCAGGCAGGCACCAAAAAAAACTGACTGTCCTGTGACTGACTGATTTATTCCTCAGATTGTAAAATTCAAAAGAAATCCAAATAAAGTTATATCATAAAAATTAATGCGCAATTTTATTTTACATGCACGATTTTTGTCAAGGCAAGGGTAGTAAATTTCACAATTCACAGTCTAAGGGATGACAATCTAATTTTTATGGAAAATTTATCAGTTTTGTAGGAAATTTAGTACTTCGTCATCAAATAGACATTTAAATTGTTCAAATGTAAATATCCTACTGCACAGTAGTCTCAAATTCTCAAAGAGTGAGTTCTTTTGTTAGGAAACAAACACACAAATGTGATTAGGAGTTGAGCATGCGAATGCAAATACGAATGAGATAGACAAAAAGAGCTCTAACGAGTCTGACTGACTCCATTCATCCGTGAAACCACTCAAAAAGCACCTGTTATTTTTGTCAAAGCCAAAACTCGACAAAACTAGGAAAAACTCTTTGAGATCTGTGTCAAGTCAAACTATGCAAATGGAAGCCCAAGCCTACAGAATCCTCAAAACTCCCCTTTGACATTTTTTGCAGTTTAAGAGTTTTGACGTAAGTCCTACGCGTGTCCTTTAGATTCTGCCTCTGCATTTCGCACAATTTCCTTTTCCTTTTTGGAAACAAAGTTTGGTACAGTACAAGGGAAAACGCGTGCATTGCATTGCATGACGCATGAATTTTGTATATAAAATCATATCAGAAAATGTGGGGAAGAATTTACTTTGAAAAGGGCAAATGGAAATCCACTTTACGTTTTGAATATAAATTGCCAATTTTATAGCATTATTTGTTCGGGCCACAAATACCGGACGTGGACTACATATTATTTGACTACAGCAGAGCATAGCACCCAATAAAAATTCTACGAAAATATTTAAGTAAATTCTTGTACTATAGTTATTTGTTACTTCCTTCAAAGAGTGGTTTTTCTGGAAAGGAAACTTACAAATTAAATTTTGGTCTGTGCATGGAATAGAACCACAAATTGTTTGTTCTACAGGGTGGTTCATAACTTTGCTCTTTTGATTTTTATGATTCTTTATGGAATAAACCAGGTGGGCCAAAGCCAAAACTAATTAAACAATAAAAAAACAGACAAGACATGCAGACAGACACTGACTGAAAACATGAGGAGATAGTGTTTTCTGGCACACGTACAATGGCGAATCTCGAATGCCGTTGAAATTAGAGAGATTCAGAGCATGATGAACTTCATACGATTATGAACATAACACTAACACTACTACGTAATAATAAACAATCCAATTCATGGAATGACTGCCTGCCAACAACATCAACTTAATCGTAATTCGCAAGCAACCAAGTGAAGCGAGCAATGCAATGAATTCTTTCAAGTTTAAGTTTACACTTACGTTGTGTTATATAGACTAACACGTAAACAAACACGTGTGAGTTCTAATTCCAATTTTAATCTCTGTCAATTTAAATTTAACCTACACCTCAATTCACATTCCCATTATGATTTGATAACAGCAGGATTTGAGATAATAATATTTTGTGTGTATGTAAACAATTGCTTTATATGACTAGTCACTCATTCAATTCATTCCATACATAATTATTTGCCCCAATTGATAAAGTAAACAAACAATTTAAAAAAACAAAATATTTACTCGTAAGCAAAATAAACAATGGCAGGATTAATTACATTATATAATGGTTGAACGAGTTTAATCTGGACTGGTCACATTTTGGCACAAATCTCCCCCTAAATCTGGCGCCATTTTTTATTTCATTACAAATGGCAAATCAAAATCTGTATTATTAAAGATTACGACAGCAACATAATTGACAATGGAAAAAATCATAAAATTGTAAAATAAGGTGTAAGTGACTGTGACCTTGAACAATTGGTTATAAACGCGTACAAATTCTGACTAAACGAGCGGCATATTATTATATATTTTGACAAACAAATAAACTCTAGACCGGTCGGTCGACCCAACAATTGTTTGTTCCAATTAAAGTTTGACATTGAGCTGTACATAAATTTATTTTTCTCTGAACTGAATAAGTCAAACCCAATTTTCTACCTAATAAATATACCTAAGTTGAACTACATACGTTTAAGTTTTCTTTGTGGTTGTTGTATTGTATGGGTTTCCTAGCCATAGCCTTATAAATACATATGTACTCATTGTGTCACCTTGACAAGTTTCCTCGTCCTCGTGTGTGTGTTCGGACGGAGGAGTCATCAAAAACTCCAAAATGTCTAAGGTCAACCTCTCCATCAATTGTTCCTCTTTAAAATGGACCAACTGCACCAAATCTTCAATCCTGAACTTTACTTTACGACCTCGTACTTCAAAATACAATTGAATTTGAATAGAGCAGTCTAATAATAAACCACAAAAGGGTTGAGAAGTTGAGATTGAAATTTGGACGTGTAATCCTGTTGTCAATTTGCCGACGCAATAGCAGTAGTGCAGGAGCACCTTGTCAACTCCATATATTTTTTGTCAACTCATGTCATGTCATGTCAATTGAGGTTATTTCGTACTCATTGTAAAATATGATCGATGAGATGATGACGAGGATGCGGTGATGCGACAAAGAAAAAGTTTGACAGAAGAAAAAACATGCCAGGAAAGCAGAGGCAATTAGTTTGTCGTTTCTAACAATTTTTGTGTGCTGAATATGTTCGAATAAAGTTCCACAAAATCTGTAACAAATTCTACCAAAAACTTAACAGACACTAATCTCCCCTCATAGGGTTCAGTTTGAGCGCCATCTTGTGAAATTTGATTTTAACCTAATACTTTAAATTTTCGCGCCGTTCGATAGCCGCCATATTGAAAATTCGAATAGAGCCGTGAATTTCTTACCGATTTTGGCCAAAGACGCACAAAATATCCAGAGTGCTATTATAAACGGTGTTTCCACTTCTTCAAAATCCACTTTGGCAATTTGTATTCCATGAGAGTCATGACTCGCGGAATGATCTCCATGCCCATTCTTAGCATCAGGTCCCACCATGTCCTCTGGTTCAGGTGCATGCTGATAGGGTTGAATGGTCACATGTGGTTCTGACTCTGGCCTTGCATTCGTGGCCCGAATATACACTGTCACTAAATAATAACCCACAATAATCCAAAAATATTTTCTATGACCAAGGGCTGATCTCCCAGCATTATGGGCACGGAACTCGGCCATTTGACCACGCTCCGATGATTTTCTAACTCTAACTACACTCATTTTTAATTTTTATTTAATGGTTGAGCGCGGGTCAAAATTTTCTGTTTATTTTCATTTGTTTATTTATTTATCGGCGTGGGGTCGATCGATGTGACAACACTGTGTGTTAACGTCGGATTAAATTAAATTTCACTTTCACTTCACTCCGAGTGACGTCACGTGAGTGAGGCTTAATTTTTTTGAATGCACAGTAAGTAGTAAGTATGGGGGGACACTTCCGCATGTACTTGTACTTGATTAATAATGTTCATTTACTTCAAAATGTCACTGTTGTTATTCTGTTCGTGACTCAAGGAGTGGAAGTTTAAGCTTTCACTCTTTTCTGTACTGTTGTTGAGGTAGAAAAAGAATACTGTGTTCTGTGTTCTTTTTTTTATACAGTACTTCAAGGAATTAATTCACAGACGATTGTCAAGGCCGGTGCTGTAGTGTGTCTGTCGATGTGCGTTGGATGATTTTGCACAAAATGATTTTGTTCAACCTGTACGTGGGAAAAATTTTAAGGAATTATTTCACGGAAATAATTAGTAATTGTATATTGTAGCATTGTATGTGAATGAGTAAATTTTATGAAAGTCAAGTTCAGTTTTAACCAGAAAATAAATACAAACTCGACTGATTTTAATGAATAAACACCAGTTTTTTTAAAAATTTGAATAAACACACATAATGCATTAAGCCTAGAAATAATCTTGTTTCACAATTTCTGAAAAGTCTTAACTGGTGCATTTGACTAATGACGAATTAAATTGTCTTAAGAATTCTTTCTTAAGAAAAGAAAAAAAATATGAAACTTTTGAGATGTGCCGGTAGTGCAAATTGGGAACAGACATACATTTTCCATTAAAGGCTTAGGGCGAGCATACTTTTTTACTCTACTGTTGTATTCACTCAGACAGCAGACTAATGCGGCAAATTGCCGTCGGCACGTCAGACGCGTCTGTAATTAACCCTTTACTACTTTAAGAAAAAACTCTTAACATTGCACCTATTTGAGTCTGAGCATTTGAGAATTGTTTCATTCATTCTTATTCTGAGTTTATAATTTTTTGTGTTTGGTTCCGGAGTGTTAATTTTACAATGTGCCGGTTGAGCTTGAGGAGATCAGTAGGCAAGGCAGGTAGGCAAAGGTAGGCAGGCTAATGACATTGACATTATTATCAAGTGTTATTCATACCTGTCTCTCAATGCACTATGAAAGATTATGTATGAATTGATACTTTAAAACCATGTATTGTATTGTATTGTTATGAGTGGTTGTAATTGTAATCACCCCAAAAATATAAATCGGAGTCAAGGTGTTCTCCACTTAACATGTACGTACCAAAATAAATCCAAACCACACAAGTTGACATAAGCATGAGCACTTTTGACTCACTCTACTGATTTTTCGACAATAATACACCAGTATTATTTATCCTCACTTTTTGACCACAACACAACAGACAGATTGAGATTGATTGACGGACAAATTGACAGATCGGTTCTTTTTATGTTATCACAGTGTAGTCCATTCTTTCTCTTGCAAAATTTTTGTCTCGGTTTTTCTCGGTTCCGTTCTTTTTGTTGTCTCAATTTTAACCCAACATTTCTTTCGAATACTTTTTCATATGTGTTCCGATTCAGCGAACAAATAAATTCAATGTATTTTTGAACAATTTCTTATGAAATTCCGGGAAGATATGTGTATTTTTGTATTTCCGCTTCTCTTTGTGTGTTTGTTTGTTTGTTTTTGTTCAAATCGAAAGGGAACTAAACAATTTGTAGGAATTTCTTGTGAGCAAAAGAAAATAGCACTCGGTCCGTATATTTTAAGTAGAAGTATTTGTCTGAGGTTCTTGAGCTTGAGCTTTGCGCAAATTCTAAGGAGTCGCTCAAAAATGGCCAAGAGTCGAAGTGGAAGTGGTGAGTACGAATGCTCTGTGAAGACTGGCGTGAATTCGTGTGTGTTTCACATGGACTATCTCCTAGTTAGCTTTTAGCACTAGCACTGCCAAAGCCACAGTACGAAATCGAATCCTGTGCCGTAGTACTCCTGTGCTACGATACGATATGACCGTGTGGGTCCCAGTACCGTAACTTTTAACCGTGGACGATTACTTTTGGGCTATAAGGTTTCAAACGGGTTGAGAAGAATACAGTGGAAATAAGTATGTAAACTTAACCCTTTTCTTGCAAGAAAGAACGCGAACGCGTGTTAAATATGTAATGTTAAGATAGTCCCTGCATTGGATTTGTAGTTGTTGCGGTTGGGGATCTTCCTTCACACTTTGTACTGTATTTGTATTCTTGGGTCGTCTCATATTACATTGCATTACATTACATTACACGAAAGCAAAGGTCGAGTCAAGTCAAGGCGCGTTGTCTTACATTACAAGTGGTTTTAGATTACAAATTCAAAATGATCTCCCAAGCTCTCATTTTATTTTTAACGCTAAAAATTCGTAAGAGCACATTTTGGAAATGAGGAGAATTATTAAAAATGCAAGGCGAGTTCAAAGAAGTACACACCGTACATTATAAAATGGATAATGATGGAAGTCCAACATATTCGTCATGCGTCTCCAGAATTCTTCAATTAGCTCATCCATTTTAGTTTACAAAAATGAGTTAACTGCGTAGTTATCTTAGAAATCAAGGTGATCATTCGTTTATATTCCAAGAATATTGACTGGCTGTCAATCCAAGATTGATTGCAATTTTACACTATAAGATTTATATGCATTTTTCGTAGGAAGATCAAAATTAGGCGAAAATGCCAAGTTAGGCGAAGAATTGGGCATCTGACGCAAATGACGTAAAAGGTATGCCAATTTAGGCAGAGCAAGTGATATGGCATATTAGGTGGAAAACCCATAATCAAGTTTGAATTGAAGAAAGAAAGTTGTTCAGGTGCAATGTTATGAATGAATATCCTTCCAAAGTTCCAAATTCCAAATGTCCCGTCATAGTCGTATTCGTATTCTCTTATTACCTGAGTGAGTGTGAGTGCTTTTAGATTAATGAGTCTTCAAACTTCATTTGTATTGTGACACTTGATGTGGATTTGAATAGCAAACACTCTTATTATCAAGAGTCCATTTGTGGTACACATATTAACATTACACACACACTCATTCTATTCTACTGCGATGGAATCAAAACACCTTAACTTTTGCACTGCACATGCACAGGGTGGTTCATAATATAACTACTCATCAACATCCTTCTAGTGTCCAAGCTCTGAGATTGCGATTGAAAAACTTTAAAATTTTGGCGATAGTTATGAACCACCCTGTACAGTATACATACCGTACTGCGTGCAACAAATGGCGATGCTAATATGCAAACTCGTGAATATGAATAAGTATTTTTGCACTTACTTTACACAGCATTTACATTCACATTTACATTTCACGTTATTTGTGACCTGGATGCTGTCCAAAAAATAAATGTGCAATCCAGACCATGCATGCAAGAGCCCACGCTCACTCACAATTTACAAAGATGATCATTCGAGCCAAAATTATCCATCCATTTTGCATTCCTCTTCATATACAATGCTAACTTATCAAAAATCATTTCCTGTATTTTCCATGCAAGTGTGCATACAATTTTTGTCCGGCCGAAAACACAAATAGAAAATAGGAATGAAAGTTTTTTTGAATTAAACGTCCTTCATCATTAAATATTTTATTTCTGGACATTGTCATTGTCACGTTGCGTTCTAGGAATTTGCTTGTATGCTTCTCTCACTGCCTGGGGTATCAGAATAGGTAATAGGAAACAGAATTGAGACAGACGTAATTTATTAGCGTGTGTCATGCAATGGAAAGGTCAGACAGCCAGACACGGAGCTATTTATTGTATTATTGTCATCAATAGTCTCTTAATTACATGGCATCCCGTCATCAACATTATTTGACATTTTTCCCATGCAGTAATCGCGTTGAATTTTGTGTATTAAAATGATATTTATAGTTGTTCATGCATGCACCGGAAATTTTCCTCAAAAATATAATGGAATTTTTTAATAAATCCCAAGGTCGTTTGAGTTTAAAAAAATAGACACAAAAACATTGTTGATTTTATACTCCGATTTATTTCCCCATTTTATTTGATTGATCCGATACACCCCATTCCATGATTTCTTTTGTTTTTTTTTGTATGTACAAGGAAGGTTTTAGAATAATAATTAATATGTATGGTTAATTAATATTTAGAGCGTAAGGGTTTTGATGCGTAGTGCGCCCGCGTGCGTTTTCTTTTCTTATCATTTTATATTTACACAGGAATATTTCTTAGACAATTATTTTTTAAATGGACGTTCCCTACACCAGCATAGCACCTCCACCTAGCGGCTTCTACTTCTACTGCATAAACTAATATGTTTGTGACTCCCTCTATGCGATATCTACATGGACTACTCTCTACTGTACAGTTAAGACGGATGAAGCTACAAATTAATTAATTAATTAATTAATTCGTCTACCTAATTATAAATGGTTTATATTTCTCTTGATTAAAATGACATATGTATGTACATTTTAATTAGAGCTTAAAATTAGTCACCGGCTCATTGGCTTCATTCGCACACTTTGAATTAAGTGGCAGTATTTATAATTAATTAATTACTAGTTTAATTGTAGCACCTTACTTTATGTAATATTTAGCACCAACCTTAAACCCGAAGGAACCCAATATTTAATTAATTAAACTAACCAATTAATTAATTAATTATCTATATAACTGATTAATGGTTTTTTTATACACACAATCACAGATTGACCTTTCAGATGCGATGAGTATTAGTAGAAGTAATGTAGTTAGGCTATTTTTCAGTAAACGGTAGGTTTATGTTTAATTTCTTAATTAATTAAAATTGTATTGTTGATTAGTTTTTACCAGTTAGTAGTTTAGTAGTTATTTTAGAATTGCTAAATGCTAATGATTCATCAGATGTGATGCTAAATGACAGTACAGTGTTGTCACATTAACCTAGGTAATACTTTCCCGCTCTAGTTAGTTCTGGAATTAGATTCAACCTTCATGCGCCATCTAGTGCACTCCAACCTTCAAATGCGCGTTTTTTCAAAACATGTAAGCTTAAAATTTCGAAAAATTGAGATAATCAATTTTAAACAAAATGAAAGTACCTATAATTTTTTAAATACAAATCAAAGAAACAAATTGAATGGTGAGTTCAGCTCAGCTCAGCGTGCATGTTCACCTTTAATTAATCCAAGGATGACATTGATCACTTTTGCAAAAATATTATTCCATTGCATTGCATCCAATCAACCACACCTCACTTAAGTACAAGTACAAACTCAAATCCTTTCACTCAATCCTAAATGAACTCAAATCCATCATAATCGTGACTAACAGACAGAAAAAAATAATTAAAAGATTTACATATGTACATGTACATTATATAACGTACCTACTACCTTGTAAGTTTAATCACCTATAGGTCACCCACGGCTAAAGCGAGGTCAACATTTATCTTCCTTCCTAACACGTCTCATTATGTCAGAAAAATACAAGTTTTCGAGTCAACGCCACCATCTAAATTATTATGATTATTATACATATGATTATAATTAAGTAACAATAAATTGTGATTGATTTTTTTGTTTGTCATTGTCATTCAAAACAAGACAGACGAAACTTTCCTAATTAATAGCATATTTTTTGCGAGTTGCAACGAGCAAGGTTTTATACTCTAGTTGTCTAGTTTTACTTTATAATTAATTATATTTACATATTAATATTCAACCCCGTGTTCCCGTAATTGTAATTAATTAATAATTTATAACGCCGTCAAGGCATTTAACTACAGACTACTTTTAAAAATAATTAGAATTAATGGTAACATTTAAATAGCACCCTAGTTGTATTCATTTTTGGAACGTCTAGCCCTAGCATAGCACCTAGCGTAGCGTCGTAATGGCCCTGCCGAATTTGAATTTAAAGCCTTTTACCATTGACTAATGTACGTATATGTAGTTTTACGGGTGGGGTACAAGGGTAGTGTCTCATAGATGGCACTTGTCACGTGATGAATGCTAGAAATTAGTGTCCACATCTGGTTTATCAAAAAACCGTGATTTGTGAGGCAGCCAATGAGAAATGGCCGTAGATGATTCGAGAAACCATGAGTATTGAGGCACATAGAAAGAGATGGGAGCGTACGCGCCACCTTACGCTTAACAGCGAACACTAAAAGAGTCCCGACAATTACATCATATCACAGGTGCTGAATTTGAGACCCTACTACTAGTAACTCCCTCCTTGCTTACTTTAATAAACTAAAACACTATTTTTCTTTTCTTCTTTGAAGTAGAGTGTGACTAAGAACCTCTAAGATAATAATGAGTGCCAATTTGGGAGCCTTCACTTGTTGACCTCATGGAATTTCGACTCGCGAAACCAGAGAGTCAAAGTCAAGTGTGACCGTATCAGGTACTTTTGTAACTCTGTCTCCTTCTGACATGCGCTTTTTTTGTGTGTAATGTAATGTAATAAGTAATTAAAAAAAGGAACATCCTTTTGTGCTTAAAAATTCCCATTCAATATTAATTAAACATAAACAAACAGTCAGCAGCATTTAGCACCAATATATCAACCTTATACCACCGCAAATGCTCAACATTCTCGCATAGATTTGTAAGTGTGATTCGAATTAATTGCAGTTTTAAAAAAAAATCTTTCATCACAAATTAATAATTAAAAAATTAATTAATATCACAGAATTTTTGGTACAGAAAGAAATTAATTAAATTTTTAGTAATACAGCATCCGAATGCTATTGCATGGTAACATTTGGTAAATGGGAGATTATCGTAATATCTTGGAAAATTTTAAATTGTAAATGGACGTTTTTAATTCGAATGAAATTGACATACACACTTGAATTTTTCGAAAGAAGCCATGATCCGGGTGAAATTACAAAATGGCGTGAGTGGCGGGAATTTTGAAAAAAATAACTTGCGATATTTTGAACATGTTATTGTCAAACGCGGGAAAATTCGATGGTAATGAGTTTAAAACAACCGTAAGCTCTGCAAGGAATTAATCCTTTGGACAAATTCCAAAAAATTGAATAAATTGCATTTCAAAATGGCAGTCGAATAAATTGTGAATATTTGTCTTTAAAAAACGGCAGTTTTTGGTTTTGGTTTGTAAAATTTTGAAGTATGAATTTTCTGACAGACAGACAGATCCCAAATTTTGGACCCAAATCAATTAGCACCTTTCATGATAATCCATGCACCCGATTTTTCAAGCAAGCATGCATTTATATGTATTTTTGACAGAACTCTTTGTTTAAACCCCTCACGAAAGAATTTGACTTCTTTGGCACTTAATTATTGAAAATTCAAGTTCGTCCACTAGAGTTTTTGTTGCGACTCCGCGAATATTTAGCCCTCACGTGTATCACATAATTGTACGTCTAACAAACCATGCACCCCTTAATTGACTCTGACTGGAATTCTTACATTTTTGCACTTCCGACTAATTAATTAATTTAATTAATTAATTAATTTTGTTACCGTTAAGCCGTTAACTATTACCACTAATTAGATGAGTTTTGACGTGACTCCATGATTATGACTGATTATGAAGCTTGCTGTGTTTTTGCTTGATATTAATTTGACTTAATTAATTATCCTAAAATTACAATTATACGTGGTTGATTGATTTGATTGATTGATTGATTTAGAATAGGCCGAGGCGAACATTATAAGTTAGAACTTCTAACTTTACTCTACTCTCATAGTTAATTAATTACTTAAACTAATGATTACATACTAACTTATAATTAACCTTAATTTTTGCTTAATCGCAGTGGCAGTGGGAGTCTCACTCAAAACTTACGTACTATGTACCCTATACGTGCGCGGCGCGCGTCCAAATTGGCCCTCGCGCGGTCCTGCTATCATACTTGAATGCGCGCCATCTTGTGTCAATTTGGTTCACAGGAAATTTAATCATTTTATCAATGTATCAATTTAAATTTTTTGCGGGAAATTCGAATCTGGCCTGAATGGTTCTGCTGATGATATTCACGTGACTTGGTGACCTATGCTTATGCTAATTGGTATAGTGTTAATTAAGTACAGACCTTAAGTATAAAGAGAAATCAGTCGAATCTAAAAGTGAATAGTCGGAGTTGAAATTGTGTCGAAATTGTCCATTGTGTGATTGATGTGTGTGACGTAAATGGAATGAAGGAGATCAGTGGATGTGATGTGATGTGATGTGATGCGTTGATGCGTAACCATAGATCCGTTGATTAAAGTTTCATGGAATAGTACGGGAGGTAGGTGTCCATGACTGCTCGAACACAACTCACGTAAATGAAGAATCGAATCAATTGAGCGGCTGTCCTCCGTGTCATTCGTCTCACACGAGCTCCAGCTCCACGACGATGAGTCGTTGGCGTCAAGGATGTCATGGAACCAGAGTGCGTAGAGTCCAAGATCAAACTTCCAGACTCAGACTTTGGAGACAAAATCTCTTCCAGTAATTCACCAAAGTCAAGAAGAAATTGGGGTCAAGAGAAGTCCGTTGAGGCCACGTGACATTTGAGTGGAATTGACAGGGTGGCCACGGCTAGGCCGTATCTCTCGATTTGGAGTGCGTGCACGCAGTGCCATCTATACAGAAAAAAAAACAAAAAAAAATTAGGGATAAAACGGAACAAACAAATGAGGGATTTTCAGTTCAAGTCAAAGTCAAAAAGTAAATAGTGCGCGGTGTTTTTCCCAATTCCGAATTACTGTACTTAGACAGATGGATGACCTACATAAATAAAACTATGGCTGGGCCGTGCAGGCCGAGCCAAAGTCAATAAAGATATGATATGACTATAGTGTATTCGTACATCGTACTCTGCAATAAAACTAAAAGTCCAATTTTCCTGGAAATTACACCATAATCTTATATCCAACTCACCGATCAGTCCTTGGATTGTACTTCTCCACTGTATTTAAGAAATGAACCCCATCATAACCACCGACACAATAAATCCTTCCTGCCGTGACCGTTGTTCCAAAACTACTCCTAGGAATACTCATGTTACTCACTTTAGACCATTGTCCACACATTGGGTCAAATCTGCAAAAATTATCAAACAAAAATATACACAAAACTGTATAAAAAATGTATATCTTAATATATTTTTTCGACAGTACCTTTCTACAGTTCGAAGCCACATTTTCCCATTACACCCGCCCAGCGCAAAGATATGACAGTCCACCACGGCTGCACTATGAAAAGCCCGTTCTTCATGCATGGGAGCCAATGTGGTCCAAGACTGGGTCAGTGGGTCAAATTTCTCAATCGTAGATAGAAAACCATCATCTGAATCCTTAATCCCACCTAATAGTGTGTAAAACGATAAAGGTCAAGGTCAAGGTCAATTTATTCAAGCTCCTAACTGCCGGCCATTTTTGTGTGCACAGTGTGAGTACGTTGTACGTTTTTAGCTTACCAATTCCACCAATGGCGTAGAGTTCTCCAATGCTACTGCAAACTGCAAGATGAGCCCGATGGTGTCTCATGGGAGTCGTTTCAGACCAAAAGTCTCCCTTGTCGTCGTAGACCTAAAAAAGTTAGACAAGAATCTATAGTTTTTTGGTTGAAAAAATTTAATGGATGGTAATGGCGATCTGGCTTACCCAAACGCGTTTCTCTTGTTTTTGCGAGCTCCGCCCTCCGACGAGGTAAAGTCTTGAGTTGACAATGGCTGCCCCACACCCGTGCACAGAAATAGGGAGACCACTCAACGTTGTCCATTGATTTTCGAGGACATCATATTTTTCAACGATATTGAGTGGAAATCCACAGTCTTGGCCACCTGAAAAATTCAAAAGAAAAATGAATGAGTATTTTGAGTTAGGATTCCAATTTAGAATTAATAATTTTTTGATTGCGTGCATACCGATGATATAGAGGGAGTATTTGTCATTCGCACTCGCAGGGTAATACCGTCCTTGTTTCATGGTGGGAATGACTTCCATCTCTGCAAATTCATTGTTGGAAGGGAGTGGTCGTGGGATTCTGGACTTCCATCCGTCATAACCCATCATGAAACACTCAACGTTGCTCAGACTTTGTCCTTGTGACTCACCACCGATTGCAAATATCACCTGTTAATTAATAACACAAAATAATTAATCAAAATAAAACAAAGGAAATTATCGGATTTTTTTCCGACATTATTTTCTAAGTTTTGCACAAAAAACGGACATGCTTGCGACACCTAGTGAGGAAATTGTGGTGAAATATCGTTTTTCATGTACATATGTGTATATTCCCGCCACAAAATGGATGAGATTAGAAAGATAAAAGGAGATGAAAGGAGTTGCGCGCGCGCGGAAAGAGCACGTTCAAGGAATTAGGCTCCAAATTTATGTTTATGGATCACCATGGCCATGAGTCTAGAGTCAACTAATCGTTAGTGAAAGAAATATCGACCATGGCGTGGCGGGTCAAATTACCCGGCTCACTTCCACTCGACTCGGCGCGGCGCTCTCAAGAAAAATAGAAAAGAGAAATCAGATATGATTTTTTTATCCTCGCTTTGACTTTCTCAGGCCGTATACCGTATCCCTAGTGTTATTCTCCGGATCTCATGTGTATCAAGAAATAAATAGAACTCTGATCTCAGACGACAATCAGATGAATGTCTTGCCTCTAGACTTTTATTTATATCATCTACAGGGTGTTTCAAAAGTTATGTTAAGAGTGTTATATTTTTGGATCATTTTTGAACCACCCTGTAAATTCAACTTATGTAGGGTATGGCAAAAATATATATTGGATGGATTTATCTATGAATTAATATTTTTGAAACACCCTGTACACAAATAGTACAAGTACAGTAATAGGGGTAGATTGATGAAAAAGATTTTGAGCTCACATCTTGTTGATAGAAGCAACGTTGTTGATGAAAGACGGGTTGTGGAGGACTCAGTTCCGGAGAGTCAATCGAGTCAAATTTACGAGAGAGGACGCTCGTGAGGGAATTCCGTATCAATTTCTCAACGGCGGGTTCTTCACTAATGAGGGGGTGTTGAATGACCTCGATGAGGACTTGAGGCACGACTTCTTCCAAATTAATTCTCTCCAGGAAAGACATCAAGTAAGGTTTCCGTTTCACAGTGTCAAAATTTGTCCATTCTATCAGGGCCTATTCAAAAACAATTCAAGACAAGAATTAAAACAAATTTGAAATCTCGCGCCAGAAATAAGAAGACATGCTAGCGCCATCTGGTGGAGAAATAACTTGTGGCTACCTTGAGAAGCTGTCCATCATTATCACACCCAATGTAAGGAGCGTCCAAAAAAATGGCCAAGTATTCTGGAGAAATGTGAAGGAATTCTTCTCCTTCAATGACTTCCCGGAAATGGTCGATGGCATAGGCTTTGGCGGTCTCTGCCAAATCTAAATGGAGTCTGAGAAGGGCTAGGACGTAGATCCCAAGACAAGAGATTGGATTCAAATTCGTTGTCAACCACCATAAACAAAGATTTCGAAGGGAAGGGAGTTGAAACAAATCAGCTGCGTCTAATAGGCCATCCACGATCGCCTCATGAATCTGTACAAAAAAAAAATGGGAATAAAATTTTCACTCAATGCTCCGACCAGGATTTGACCCCAGGACCTCGATCACCTCACGTACAAAATTTATCGTGTTCAGTAATTCTAAATTTTACGGAAGGACAGACTAACGAGTTGACAAAGAGATGCCGAGATTTTTCGCAACATCAACAAAAAGAAATCTCAGAGCTCGTTTGAGTTTTAACTTGGCTTCGCGTATGACTATAAATCGAAGGTAAGTTTATTTTTAGACAGAAATAAAAAATAAAAGGTCATCCCCCTTTCCTTGGCAAACTTTAGAGTCTAAACTTAAACTTCCTTGACTTCCTACACCAATATACATACACATATGCATATGCCATGCCATGACACCTGCACCGCACCGCCACAGCGCGGAGGTCATTTATTCCCCAATCACATTCGTATATCTTGTTAATCTTCCAGAATAATTTGCCGAAAGGAATGTTTGTTTACTTCCGTCTTCCTTCATCTCTTTCCACAAACAAACAATTTTTTTCACGACTAATCGGCAAATACTTGTATTTTTTTTGCATTAACTTGAGAACTAATTAATTTTGAATTACACTAATTAATTCAGAACGTTAACTTGTACAAGTACAACGAAATGGAAATTGAATATTTTCTTGCATGGGCTTAACTGCGTTAATTTAATTTTACTTGTGAATGGAATAAGGATATGATTTTAAAATTTAAATGTTTAGGTACTTTGGTACTTACTTGTATTTTTCCGGTGTAGATAAAATTGATGACTGAGAGAAGGACATCCGGTTGCATATCGTGAAACTTCACTTCCCCACCCAGTGTTTCTTTCAAACCACAGCTGAACATTTTCCTTCACATTTTAATAATAAGAATAAATTAGTCAATTAATTCTCCAGTCAATAATCATTAAGAAAATTAGGAAAAATTTACCGGAAATAAGGCGAGGCGGCCGCCAAGACGACCTTATGAGCAGATAACACTGTGGGCGGGTTTCCAACGACGAGTCTGACGTCACACAAGGAATCCTCATCTTTCATGCACTTAAGGGTTGCTAATAATTGGGAAGACATTTGGGAATCACAGACTTCTGAGAAATCAAATGACAAATCAAATTAATTAATTATTTAATTAATCAATTTTAGTGCGTATTTATAATTTTTTTTATGTTGTTTGTTGTTGTTTACCTCCACCATCATACGTTTTCTCATCTTCGGGCTGTGGGTCCGGATTAGTTTTTTGTGGAGAAATTCGACAGAGACAAGTTTTACAATCCCCAACATTTTGATTCTTTGACCACCGACTGCTCATCCTCAAAATTTTGCAAGTTTTTTTTATTTGTCCAGTCGGATTTCAATTTTGACTTTCATTATTTTTGTTTCATTTAATCTCAATTTTTTTTAACTCCGTCGCGACGGTTCCGTTGTCCAGTTTTTCCAATTGAATTTTGAATTTTAAGGTTCCGTCGTCAGTGCAGGCAGTGTCATGTCATGTCTGAAAAACACAACAAAAATTAAATATATTTTTGGCAAATATTTCTTTTTGCAAGTTCGCCTTCGTGCTAAACTTTGCCGTTTTATGTATTTATTGGACCCATTGAATCAATACGTAAAGTATGAGAAGGAAAATTATGCATGCACGAATTGCCCGTTCGTTGACTTTAGTGTTTCCATAATTCAGACAGAGAATAAAATGTTATGCTCATGCCATGCATTCCTTGTCTCAGAAGATTTCACAATTCGCATATCGCATTCTATGTATTGATTTAACAATATCAATTCTTAACTTTACCTTGTCACGGAATGTGTCAATGTACAAATTTTATTGTCTTCGCTATGTTATAAACCACCCTGTACAGTCCCAGGTCCCATTGCGCAAAAAGAAGTGTTACCTCGCATATTTAATTTCGCTAGGTAACGCCATTAATTATTCAAGAAAAATGCAAATTTAATGTGCCACTTACCAAGCGTGTGTCGTGTGCCAAAAAAAAGAGTCTAAAATCTAAATATTCCTAGAATTTGCAAATGCAATGCAAATAAAACTTCACAAAATGGAACAAAGTTAAAAAAAACTTTGGAATAAATCAGAGAACTGATTCAAAACAAAATACGAATTGACAATAGAGACAAAATTATTATCCCACGACACGAACACGGCACAACTTTATTTTATTTTATTGTGAGAGACAGAAAATTGTGTGAACGTGAAGAAGAAATCTCGTCAAAAATGAATCCATATGTTTCTTATCGATTTTTCTATATACGGAACACTCGCCTTGTTCTGTTCTCCGCGTGCTGAGAGGTTATTATAAGCTTCAGCTTCTGACTGGAAACGTGGAAATAACCCAGACTTAAAGGCAAATGGCAAATCACAAATCTCGACAATGCCAGGAAACCCACGTCTCATGGATAAATGTCGTTACTTTTTGAACACCCTGTACATGTATTTTTTTTTCTTTGGGAAACCAGGTATTATTGGAATACCCTGTAGAAAGAACATTAGAATTGATCGAGATATAAATCATGGATGAGATTGCGAAATATTTCTCCTAATATTTGCACAAGGAAAAGATTTCGATTTTGGTTCTTCTCCTTCTACTGAACCCATAAAAATTTGAATACCTACACGTAGATAAAGATAAAACGTGTGAAGGAAATAATGTAATGTTTAGGAAATGGGACCTGCTTTCCATTTCAGCTTTTCACAGAAAATTTTTTGGAACGGCGTCAAATAAAAAAAAGAACGTTTAGATTTTGCAAAACCCCGCACCCGCAACGCCGGAGTCGGAAGCTTTTAACTGCGCCCATTGCCAAAATTACTCTAGAGTCCCATTACTACTGTACTTGTGGAAGTGTGGAGTTTCCCATCCATCTGATTGAGAAACTTTCAAAATAAAAAAAGTGTGCTGTGCGTGTCAAATCCTATTTATCCTATTCACTATTCCCAAATTCCTATTTTTATTTCCTTCAGTCTTTCTCAATTACAGTAACCAGGCCAGGTGTCCTCGTAAAAAAAAGATTTTCAATTTTGAAAACTCATGCACGAGAATTTTAGACTAGCCAATTTATCCCATAATTTTTATGCCTGGATTGGTATTAATGAGGCGAATCTTCTCTAGAGAAGATCTTCTTCTAATCTCTGAAATTTCCGTGAATTAAATAATTAATATAATCAATTAAAATCATTCGTACGCTTTGATTGGCTTCGTTATCCATTGGAATACACGTGCGTGAATGTGATGAGTTGAAGGAATGGAATGCATGGCCCTTGAATGACGTCATCCGTCATATCCGATGCCCTTCACACATGTCGTGCTACATATCGACCGATTAAAACGTTCTGACCACATAACAACACTGGACCACCCAACGAAACACCCTTAATTATGGAGAATCCTTCAGAATTGACAAAGTCAATTGCAAGTGATGAATCCAGTCCTGGAACCTTACAGATCTGACCTTCCTATCCCAATTGCCCAATCCAGGACCAACCACACTCCGACACGTCTGCTCCGTTCCACGTTCTAACCAGGACTAAAAGTAAAATGGGCCAAAGACAAACTAGCAATAGCACTAGGAACTAGCTCAAAGGAATATCCTAGGAACCATAGCAATAGCACTAGAAGAGCTCCTAGTAACCTGCTATCCTATGCTATCCTAACATGCAAACATGTTCTTGCTCTGCACTACCATCTACCTCTGCCTGCTGTGCCTGTGCCTGACGGTCGCGTCGTTCGCCCTTTGCCTTTACCCGAGTTTAGTTTAGTTTAGTTGTGAGAATGTAGGTCAATCAATTCCATCCTACTCTTCCATTCTCTCCTGCTCCTATCACATACATACGTATACGTATACGCCAAAAACTTATACACGGTTTTTAGATTACGTACTTTACTCTACTAGACCACTAGAGTATGAGGGTCGTCTATGTCGTAGTCACATGACATACCAACCACGTGCTATCACAATATGTTTGATAAAATAATCATCATTTGTCATCATCATCAAAAAAGACTTCAATTTCCAGGAAACAAGATACAAATATCCCAACGATATCCTTGAGGTTACGGACTGTCAACGTTAGAGGGCTGTAAAATAAAGCGCCAAAAAATTTTTTTTTCCTGTAGATGGCGTGGATATGCAGTTTTAAAGAATTCGCTGATTTTCTGATTTATAATTCCTGATACGACACGTAGTGTATCCCCCATATTGTACTGTACTTTTTGTATGCTGTGTGTCCGTGTTAAACTTTGTAGTGTTGTGGTGTGGGCTAACAAATACATAGACATAAAACGAAGGAGACAAAGTACAAAGTAGTAGGAGTAGGAAAGTAGGATTCCGTTTCGGTTGGAAGGAATGAAAAAGTAATGGTTGCATGGAACATGGAACATGGAACAGACATCACATAGGATGTGGATGTGGAGGAGAAATGAGAGAGAAAACCTTGGGTTCGTCGCATTCTCATTTCACTGCCATTCCATTCTACTCCTTTCACTTCTGTTCTACTTTCTCCAACCCACAACACGAGTGAAGTGAAATGTTCCATGTGGACGTGTACTCCAACTGTATATGTACATAGAGAGGAATCCTTTCACGGACAGTTTTCACCACCCACGTGCTCTCATCATGCATTACTTTTCCAGTCTAGCTTTTACAAAATCACCCATGATTAGCGAATGACACGAAAATAAATCAGACACAGACAGGTAAACAGATTCAAAGTAAAAAACTCAAAGATGTTTGTCTTTCAATTAGGACAGGAGACGAAAGTCTATGTACAATAAAAATAATACATTGTGTGATGTGATGTGAAATAATGATGTCAAATCACGATGGAGACACAAACAGTGGCAGGATAATGATGTTAGAATTGGACGTATCAATTTGTGTCACAATCAGATCCAGATCTCAAAATAACTTAATTCATTATTCCTAGAAACCCATGAAAAAAACCGTCGTCCTTATTCAAGATATTACAGGGTGTGTCATATATTCGTATCCCTATTCATATACAAATTGTCAAATATAACAATGGTTATGGAGCACCCTGTAAAAACAAGTCCTGTATTGTAGTTTCTCTGATGCAATTAAATTACAATTAAATTGGGAGGATTAAAATTTTAACGAGATCCGGATGGAAGTCAAAGCCTATGTTATAGCGTGCTATAATTTCGGGGTAAACAACCTAAGAATTTTGCAGAACAAGCAGAGAAAAAAACAGAAAGAGCCGAACGAACGCAATAAAAAAAATTGTCTTGACACGAACATGTCGTAAAACAATGCAATAGAATAGAACAAAACAAGCCCCACTTCAAATTTTGAGATGAATGGGTTGACTTTGACTTCTTTGTCCATTGCCGACCATGCCGCCATGATCACACAATATCTTGGACCACAATTTAATTCCACTGCAGAAATTATGATCACGATTATGTCTGTCTGAAATGCAATGCAGCTGTACTGCACTGCAGTTAAGCTGTTCATAAAAAAACACGCCAAAAGGCATGGCAGTAGTGATGACGGAATTTCTCTCTTAATTTTTTTTCTAGACATGCAGTTGGAAATTGGCAGGCAGATAGGATTTGCAAGCGTTTGGTTGGTAGACATGTAAAAAATAATATTCGTCCGGCCTTGATTAATTCAATTCAAACAAACTAGACTGTCCAGACGTACAGGGTGGTTCATAATTTAGACATACATGTCTATCTTAAAGGGTTAGAGATATGACGTGAGGTAAAATACCTCAATGCTATGAGCCACCCTGTAAGTGTTACATACTTTTTGATTTGTTTTTGCAAAATAAATGAGGTTGAATGATAGACTGATAGACACTGACAATGACGTGATGAGGAAAATTATCCAGACACCTATATACCTATACCTATGATAAGTTTATTTAAACAACAAACAGCGACATGGCCGGCGGAGATTATCGAATGCCAATACTGCAGTGCAAGCCTCAAAAACGAACATGCCTACATGTGCATGACCAGCCTTACCGGTTTTGAAACACTAATTTCTTGTTCGTCTATTTTAGACGAAAAATAACACTAGACACATGTACGAGTGATGAGTCGGATGACACGATGACATGTGAATGAAATTTTGTTGGAGTATTAATTTTATGAACAGTACAGAGAGTGAAATGAGGTCACCGTCGCGTCGCGGTCGTCGCCGGTAAATCTTCAAATATTAATTGTAATGAATGAAATCTGTTCTTGCGGTTTGCGGTTCACGCTCATAATTGTTCGATTAAATTGCTCGTCCGACACTCACACTGGATGGAATGCAATGGACGAATGAATGGAATAGAGTCGGAGTGGCACACTTCTCATTTAGCAATGTTAATCAAATACCATACAAATACCTACGTTCAACGGTTCTGATTTGCATGTACATAAATTGAACAAGAATGACTTGATTTTTTAAAATTTTGAAGACGAAAAAACAACCTAACATATCGTGACATCGTACGTGTCAGAGTCCATTTTTAATAATTCTTCAACTTTTTCGAGTTCGAATGAAATGGGTACACGCTAAATCTAATTCAGTCGTGGAGTACACGGGACAAGCTTCACAAATATTCGGTCGGACACAAAATATGATCAATTTCCTGATATGATAACGTCATTTTAGAATTTGTCAAAAAACTGGTTGGCATGTGTTGTGTTCTGTTCAATGTCGACCACACGTACAATACGCATACATAGACACACACACTTTTAAATCCCTGATAACAATTTAATGGAAATAATCTTCTAGTATATCGAAATAGAATATGTGCGAATCCTTGAACTCAGATTCCAATTGGTACGTATTCTATTTCATAATATTATACGATCAAGTGCTATGCTGGCGAGTGAAAAAGTAATAGCATTATTTTACTTTGCCAACTTTGCCTGGTATTTTTATGTAGGTTAATGGATACTATTAATTTATTCTGTGCTAGTGATAGTGCTATGCTTAATCACTAGATAGAACCAAGCGGAGGACTAGACTTATCATGATTTACCGTTCAATCAATATGCCTATACTATTGTACTCTACATGTACTTATGAATCACTAAAGATTACAATGTACTCTTACTGTACTTCACTCACAATGTCACTCTGGAATTATCCAACAGTTTGTTTTTTACTCTACACCCGTGCGTGTGCAATATTCAAATTTACCGGGCATCGCATTCCAGGAATTTGATTTTAAAAACGGTGTCGTTCGCGTACGTTTGTGGTGGAATTCTGAACTGAATCCGATTTCAAAAGAGACGCTTCACGTTCACAGCGGTGTCGGTGACATTTTTATTTGTGCCACAGGAATTCAAATTAAGACCAAGAATTCGTGCCGAACAGAAAACCCGGGACATTTTTTATTTATTTTCTCCCGTACAAAAAATTTATACAGAATCCTACATAATTTATATAATTTTTTCACCCGTGCAAAACTTCAACTTAAAAACTGGCGAAAAATATAATTATTTTACCTGCCCGATCAAAAATTCAACGCAGAAACTCACCTTAGGTGTGTCCATGTGATTTGACGTCCATGTTTTCCTCAGCACAGCATTTATACCAATTGTTGAAGACGAATGAACATTAAATTTTTATATTTTGTGAGATTGAAAATTTTGTGACAACATACCCACAAACACACACACAGACACACAGAGAGAACACACGTACACGTACGTACTCAGACTCAGATGACCAAGAACTATCGATCTCGTTCCATTTCTGTTCTGTTTCGTTTCTTCCTTTTAAAACCGGGTTACATAAACCAAACCAAGCAAAAGTGAAGGCTAGAGAAGCAGAAAACGGCCTTCAATTTCACCACGTCCAGATCCAGCCAACAACTACAACTTCAACTGCATATTATTTTGTACATGGAGAGGACACGTAGTCAAATCCACCCAACCGTGCATAACAGCTTTTAAACTATACATACGCGAGTATATTATACATACAGATTTTCTGCAAAAGATTCGCTTGCGTTGCGTTGCTAACTCAAGCTATTGCTTATTTTTGCAAAGCGCCAGCATTACGTGGAAGGACGGCCAACCAACCACGGGAAAAAAATAGACGCCACGCTCACTCTAGGGAATCAAGAGGAAACAAAAACGGCGTGGTTCGAGAGCGTCCCTCCAGACGGCTCTGGTTAAACACTTTTGGCCCAGTGGGACAGGACTGAGCGTGTTGCTTTCACTGTGAGAATTCCAGGAACCGGAAGAATTGAATTTGTCGGATCGGATTGGATTAAGCAGGAAGTCTGAGTATAAATTGAAGGAACAATATGAGTGCCTTATATGTTGAGAAATTTGAGAATCAAACTCAAGAACTCGTGGAGGCCTTGAGGAAAGCTTTCGATGAGAGAGTTGCCTCTAGCAATCCAGGTAAATCCAGTGTTTTAATAAATGGCGGGAATTTTAAATTGTATTCCGGTGCCGGTGACGTACGGTCGTGGCGTCATCTTGGATTTAAATTAGACATAGAGTTTCAGCCTACGTGCACGAAAGACTCATTAATTGTGTAAAATTAAATTAGTTAGATTTTGTCTGACCACCACCATAGTACTTGTTTTTTAATTAACGATTGATTGAGTATGTGCGTGTGTTATATTTGATTCGTCTGATTCATTAAAAAAGTACAATTAACGTGTGTAAGAAAATCCCAAGACGTAGAAATGAACTTTGGAGGTTTATTGTCTTTCTTAGAAACTCTAAAAATAGTTTTCGATCATTAGTGCTCTCTCTCCTGTCTCCTCGTGTGTCTTAATTGCTTCTTCCTATTTGCTTTCTTTTGTCCAAATCCTATTGATTTATTTCCTAACGCTAACACTCGCTCTTTTTTAAGAACTTTTCCGTTGTGTTCAACTGTTCTTTCACGGGACAAATAGATTTTTCACACCATGCGAAGAAAAGTGCGACGCCCGCCCACGTCATGCGTCATTCCAGAATTTCCTTTCTTTTTCCAATTCTTTACTCTTTTTCTTTTTTTTTAAAAAAAAGGAACGACTTTCGACTCGGAAAACTTCAATTTGCATTTGTTTCCTTTGATATTTTTTAAGGGCATGCATGACACGGACAGAGTGCGTGTCCTCATTCCGGAAAACTAATCCTGGAGCGGAAGTCCTTGTCACACAAGAACTCTGTCTTTTTATTTTTACTCCTTTTCCATGTGCCACCCACAGACACACGGAGAATTCCAAGAAGTGAGACGCGGGCAGAGACAGACGGAGACTTCAAATAAATAAAATGTCAGTTCAGTTTTAGTTTTATAGGAAAAGAAGGGAGCGGTTGAGATGAGAGGGCAAAAGCTGGCAGTAAAATTACGCATATGAAACAAGAATGTAAAGTATAATTTGTAGCCATCACTTCAAATCGCAAAATGTATGTACAAGTTCACACTTTGACACTTGGCGAAAGCGAAACGACGCGACAAGACACAGATGTTTTCTGCCGCACCTAAAAAATACTCCGGAATTTGCAAACGAATGACGATCGAAATCTTGAAAAGTCTGAACGACTTTCCTTTGAAAATATGGGGAAAATTCCGGCATTTTAAAAATTATATTATTGCCTTGTATTTGTTGGACCGCTATAAAGGAGTTTTTGTATTTTTTTTACAAAAATGCACTGAAATAAAATAAAATCCAAACAAATGAATTTAATCCTGAATGTCCCATTACCAGTTAAGTTACCAGCCAAGTCTGCGAGTCCCAATTTTATTTATCTCGTTTGTTTGCGTTTGCTTACACTGCAAATATGTGTTTGCAACTGCAATTGCTTGTATGTTCTTGTGCAAGGGAAATTGTGAGTGTTGGTTGGTCGTAAAAAAGGCTTAGGGAATGGAAGGAAGGAAGGATTAGGAACAGTTTCCAGTTTTCTAGAAAAGTTTCCATGGAAGAAAAAGTAAACGAAACCATGAGGGGATGTTTTTTATTGTAGGCCAAAGCCAACCCGGCCTGTGCATGTGCTATTCCGTTCCGTCCGTCCCATGAATATTCATCATTTCTTATTTCTCTGGAAGAATTTTGATGGATGGTCTGAGTAGTCCAAAAGTTTTTCTCGTCTTCGCATTTGTCCACATTTGTTGTAAAAACTAGGATTAGGATCTTTTACTTTTTCCTAATAATTGTATGCAATGTAATGCATGTAAATAAATTACATGATGGAAAACCTCTTTATAACGTCCGTCCTTCCTAATGCTAAGCAATGTTACCTTCCTTTAGACGGAATTCACGATATAACGCTCAGATTTTATATTCTGGTTGTGTGTGGTATGTTATAACGAGGCTATTCTAGAAAATTCGTGTATATTTGCAATTTGCATATAAATTCCATTGACCTAGAATTGAATATTTCCAAGGAGTGCTACTGAACAGCACGGTCAAACACGGTACACGGTAAATCTTTTGTATAGTGTGGCCCACTCAAGAAATCCTTCAATCCACTTAGAATATTTTCCAAGGTGGCTTCCACTCCGATCGTCCTCAAATCTTCAGGTTACGTTCTCCCGTGCCACCGAACATAATTCCGAGTGTGTTTTAAAATTTTGGGCGCCATTTTGAATCGCCATTTTAATT